>JAHIAM010001012.1:0-42433 GCA_021605205.1 Aegilops longissima
GGAAATTGTTTCACAATAAATACTGCTGGAACACCATAGTGTGATGGTGTGTCCAAACATCATAGTTGCACCCTATTGGATATGATCGTGCCATGATGTCTCTTATCGAATTACCACTATCGTTCATGGGTTAGGCATTAGAGACAACCACACTCACTTTAATAGGGCGCGGCGTAATTCGTTGAGGCGACACCATTTGAACTATGGTTTGGAGAAACCTAAATCTTCGTTTCTTAAAAGTTTGGGGCTCACGGCTTATGTGAAAAAGTTTGAGGTTGATAAGCTCGAACCAGCGGATAAAATGCTTCTTCATAGGACACCCAAAACAATTGGGTATACCTCCAATCTCAGTTTGGAAGCAAAAAGGATTGTTTCTAGAATTAGGTCCTTTCGAGAAAAGTTTCTCTCGAAAGAATTGAGTGGGAGGATGGTGGAGACTTAATGAGGTTATTAAACCATCACTTCAACGGTGTGTAGCGAGGGCATAGGAAGTTGTTCATGTGGCACCTACACCAATTGAAGTGGAAGCTGATGATAGTGATCATGATGCTTGGATCAAGTCACTACCGGACCTCGTGGAGTCGACAGGGCGCGTACTACTTGAGTGATGCATAATCACATCTTAGAGGTCATGTTGCTGAACAACAATGAACCTCACGAGCTATGGAGAAGCGATGGTGGGCCGGATTCCGACGAATGGCTCGAGGCCATAACATCGAGAGAGGATCCATGACTTTGGAAGAAATACTTGATGGTCGTGGGGCGTTGTGTAAGGATGGATTTTAAAAAGAAGACAGACAATGATGGTAAGTATCACCATTAAGAAAGCTCGACTTGTCGTTAAAGATATTTTTCACAAGTTCAAGGAGTTGACTACGATGAGATTTTCTCATCCGTAGCGATGCTTAAGTCCATCGGAATCATGTTAGCATTAGCTGCATTTATGAAATATGGCAGATGGATGTCAAAACGAGTTTCCTTACCAGTCTTCGTAAGGAAAGGTTGTATGTGATACAATCGGAAAGTTTTTGTCGATCTAAGGATGCTAAAAGGTATCTTGGCTCAATGATCCTTCTAAGGATTGGAGTAAGCATCTCGGAGTTGGAATGTGCACTTTGATGAGATGATCAAAGATTTTGGGTTTATACAAAGTTTATGAAAACTTGTATTTCCAAAGAAGTGAGTGGGAGCACAATAGAATTTCTGATGAGTATATGTTGTTGACATATTGTTGATCGAAATGATGTAGAAATTCTGGAAAGCATATAGGGTTATTTGAAGGTGTTTTCAATAGAAAATCTGGATTAGGCTACTTGAACAATAAGCATCAAGATCTATAAGATAGATCAAAATGTTTAATAATACTTTCAAATGAGCACATACCTTGACATAATCTTGAAGGTGTTCAAGATGGATCGATCAAAGAAGGAGTTCTTGCACGAGTTGTAGGTATGAAGTTAAGAGTTAAAGCTCGACCACGGCGAGAAAGAGAGAAAGGGCGAAGGTTGTCCCTATGCCTTAGGCGTAGGCTCCATAGTATGCTATCTTTGTGTACCGCTTTGGGTGTGCCTTGCCATGAGTCGGTCAAGGGGTACAAATGTGATCGAGGAATGGATCACAACCCAGCAGTCAAGGTTGCCCTTAGTAACTAGTTGACTAAGGAATTTTTCGATTATGGAGGTGGTAAAGGAGTTCATCGTAAAGGTTCGCCGATGCAAACTTTGACACTAATCTGGATGACTCTGAGTAGTAGACGGATCCGTATAGTAGATCAGTTATTTGGAATAGTTCCAAATAGCGCGTGGTAGCTACATCTAGGAGATGACATAGAGATTTGTAAAGCACACATGGATCTGAAAGATTCAGACCCGTTGACTAATAAACTCTCTCACAAGCAAGATATGATCAAACCAAATGGGTGTTGGATTCATTGCAATCACATAGTGATGTGAACTAGATTATTGACTCTAGTGCAAGTGGGAGACTGTTGGAAATATGCCCTAGAGGCAATAATAAAATGGTTATTATTATATTTCCTTGTTCATGATAATTGTCTATTGTTCATGCTATAATTGTATTAATAGGAAACCGTAATACATGTGTGAATACATAGACCACAACATGTCCCTAGTGAGCCTCTAGTTGACTAGCTTTGTTGATCAATAGATGGTTATGGTTTCTTCACCATGGACATTGGATGTCATTGATAGCGGGATCACATCATTAGGAGAATGATGTGATGGACAAGACAATCTGAGCCTAGCACAAAGATCGTGGTTAGTATGCTAAAGCTTTTCTAATGTCAAGTATCATTTCCTTAGACCATGAGATTGTGCAACTCACGGATACCGTAGGAATGCTTTGGGTGCACCAAGCGTCCTAGCAATGGCGGGTGGCTATAAAGGTGCACTGGGTATCTCGAAAGTGTCATTGGGTTGTACGAATCGAGGCTGGGATTTGTCACTCCGTGTGACGGAGAGGTATCTCTGGGCCCTCGGTAGGACATCATCATAATGTGCACAATGTGACCAAGGGGTTGATCATGGGATGATGTGTTCTGAAGCGAGTAAAGAGACTTGCGTGCGAGATTGAACAAGGTATCGGGATACGGCGATCGAATCTCGGGCAAGTACAATACCGCTAGACAAAGGGAATTGTATCACGGGATTGATCAAATCCTCGACATCGTGGTTCATCCGATGAGATCATCGTGGAACATGTAGGAGCCATCATGGGTATCGAGATCCGCTGTTGGTTATTGACGGAGAACATCTCGGTCATATGCGCATGGTTCCCGAACCGTAGGGTCTACACATAAGGTTCGATGGCGCTAGGGTTATAGGGAATAGATATCGTGGTTACGAATGTTGTTGAGTCCGGATGAGATCCGGACGTCATGAGGAGTTAGGAATGGTCGGAGGTAAATATTATATATGGAAAGTTGTTGTTGGGTTAGGGAAAAGTTCGGGTTTTTACGGTATTGTCAGGAAGCTTCGGAAGGTTCGGAGGATTCAGAGGGTCGGAGGTCAGAAGTGTTCCACCACGTCCAATACAGCAGCATGGGCTGTGAGGGCGCCCTAGCCTTAATGGGCCGAGGCACCAGCCCCCAAGGCCCATGCGCATGGGAGAGGAAACCCTAAGGGGAGGGCCTCCACTTGACTTGGGAGGCACTCCTCCCCCCTTGGCCGCCCCCTAGATGGGATCTAGGGCTGGCCGCCGCCCCTAGGGGTGGAAACCTAGGTGGGGGTGCAGCCCCCCTCTTCCCCTATATATAGTGGAGGCAAAGGGGCAGCCCAACACACGAAGTTCTTCTCATGTTGGCGCCCTACCTCTCTTTCTCCTCATATCTCACGGTGCTTGGCGAAGCCTGCTGGATCTGCAGCTCCACCACCACCACCACGTCGTTGTGCTCTCTGCTGGATGGAGTCTTCCTCAACCTCTCCCTCTCTCCTTGCTGGATCAAGGCATGGGAGGCGTCACGAGGCTGTATGTGTGTTGAACACGGAGGTGCCGTCCGTTCGGCACTAGGATCTCCGGTGATTTGGATCACGGCAATCTGACTCCTTCAACCCGTTCTCTTGAGCAGCTTCCGCTTAGCGATCTACAAGGGTATGTAGATGCACTCTCCTTCTCTCGTTGTTGGTTTCTCCATAGATAGATCTTGGTGACCGTGGGAAAATTTTGAATTTCTGCTCGTTCCCCAACACTTCCTTGGCGGCATAGCAGCAGTGTTGGCTTCACCCAGCTGCTGCTGCAAAGGCAGCGTTGCCCTCTGCAAGGATAGAAAGGAAGCGTCAACCATCAGCAAGAAAAGTGCAGTTGTCGGGGAGATCTGGCCCGGCCTGCTCGTGATCGGCCCGAATATCGGGGCTACAACCAGCGGAGTGCGCTTCTCAGCGCCCAGCGGAGAAAAAAAGTTATCAACAATCAACAAGAGAAATCACGGTTGCGGGGAGATCGGCCCGACTGCTCAACAGTCGGCCGAATCTCGGGGGCTATAACCAGCATGGTCTTATTTGGCGCGACCCGTAGAAAGAAAACAAAGACTTACTCCGGCTTTCCGACAAGTCGGTGATGCGTTAGTACAGATCTCGGACATTGGAGTTAAAGGTGGCGCGTGAAGGTTATGATAATCCTACAATGAAGATATCGAGATAAAGTTAGCTTTTCGGAGCTTGCCAATTAAAGTGCCAAGCCACCTCCTCGGCAGCCAGCCCAAAACTCGGGGCTACACCCGATGGAGTCTTGTTGGCGCGCCTGAAGAAATACAAGAATCAAAGATGAAGAAGCAAGAAACATACCGAATGGCTGCTCACGAATCCAAAGCGCCTTGTTGCCTTCTGCTGAAGAAGCGATGGCCTCAACCGGAGTTTGGCGGGGCGTCTAGGACCGCTCGATTTAAAGCACCGTCCACCTCCGCCCATTCGATTGGCGCGGCGCTAATTGCCCGGCATCCGGGGTGACAAGCTCGCGGCGCCCGACTTCCGGTGATCGTGGTGCGAAATCGCCGCCAGCGCCTCGGCGTAGCGATGGTGTGTGGGCCTCGGGCACTACAAAAAAACATCCATGACATTTTGGGCGAGCGAAAAAAATCTGTCATACTTATGACATACGTGATGATAATTGTGACAAAACCGGTATCATCATAGATGTGGTGTGGTCCTACTTCTATGAAAAAAATCATGACAGAAAATGGGATTTTCATCACGGGCAGGCGGAGCGCAACTACATGAGATTCTTTGGGCGTCCATGGCGGAAAAACCGTGGTAGAAGCAAGGCGAGGAAAATATCGGGGTGTTCACGGTTACGGTGGGTGGTCGGGGCGGCGATGCGCGTTTCTCGTACGCGCTGCAGCGTGGAGTGCGGCGTTGAGCTCTAAGCGAACCCGGCGGTGTTGGGCTCTGGCGAACCCGGCGATTGCCTGCGAGCTCGCATTCTTGAACCCGGCGATCGGTCGATGGCTGTTAAGCTGAACCCGATCGGCGATTCGCCCGCTCTGCTGCTAATTGAAGCCGATCGATCTGCCTCTGGATGAGCAGTGAGTGTTGTTGGGGGGTTTGGATGAGCAGGTTCCGGTGGGGTGGATGAACAGGACCCGTGGTGTTGCCTCTGGATGAACAGGACCCCGATCAATCAAGCGGTTGGGGCTGGATGAGCAGGACCCGTGGAGGCTGGATGAGCGATGAAGCGGTGGAGGCTGGATGAGCGATAGCCCGTGGAGGGTGGTTGAGCGAGGAGCCGTGGAAGGGCTGGTTGAGCGATGGCCGGTGGAGTAAGCGCGGTGGAGGCTGGATGAGCGAGGGCCGTGGATGAACAATCGTAGGTGGAGGTGGAGGACTTGACGGTGGATGAACAGTAGCCATGGAGGCTAGAGGGGGTCGGCGGTGGAGATGAACAATATCCGTGGAGTCCGTTTTGCGGTACTCCACCCCGATGAACAGGACCCCGTTTGACCGTGGCGCTCCAACACAAGTCCGTTTCCTCCGTTTTGCGGTACGCCACACCCCTCCCGATCAACAAGACCCCTCTTTCGACCGTAGGAGGTCCGTTTCCTCCGTTTTTTGGTACGCCAGACCCCTCCCGATGAACAGGATCCCGTTTCGAACGTGGTCGGTCGAACACAAGGCCGTTTCCTCTGTTCTGCGGTACGCTACGCCTCATTTCCATCAGTTGTTCCATCCAAGCCCTCCCGATGAACACGACGGCGCATTCCGTTCCGACCCAATCGGTTGGCTCCCCATGAACACGACGACGACGCTGTTTCTCCGTTCGACCCAGCCATGTACGAGCCCTGGTAAATGCGTGCGTGTGGTAGGCGTTGAGGCCCGCTTCGTATGTGCGTGCGTGGCGTGTTACTTTCTTGCACCCTGGCGCTATGCGTATGTGTACATGCTACGTGTGCGCCTCTACATCGACCGGTATGTGCGTACACATTGCGACCAGAATGACAGCATAGCGTCGCTTGACCGGGGGTCTTGGTATCGAGCAGTTCTTTGCGTGCGAAGATGTAGCTGGTGGGTCAGCCGGTCGAAGGTGATTCTTTTTGCGGACGCACTTCCTTGTGTGCGAAGATGTAGCTAGTGGGTCCCGGCAGTCGGAAATGTTTTTTGCGAAATCGGTGGCCCGTCCGGTGGGTCCCTCTTTGTCGGTGGAGGAATAATTATTTTGCGGCGTAATAAGGAGGCACTTCCTTGCTGCGGCCATGGACCCGGTATTGCTTTGTCCACGTCTGATCCACGTCCGATGGAAGCCGTTCCTTGACCACGTTGACCACGCCCGCCGAGAGCACCGGGTGGTGGGCGATGGCGAGGCCTAGGAAGGGGCGACGGGCGGGAAGATCTGGCGATGGAAGCCAGCGGAGAGAGAATCGAGGTTCACTAGTTCGGCTGCGGTGTGAGGCTGCTGTCGCCTTGAGAATAACGGGGGTGTGGGTGAGTGGAGGATGGCACAGCAAGCGGTGGGAGTAGTAGGGGATGGTGAGGCCTCATGACGGCATAACCCGACCCACGGAGGCGAGGAGCATGAGGCACGACCGGCGCTGGTTTGGTAGTTGGAGCAAGAAGACTAGAGGTTGAAGCGACACCATGGCCATTGGATGGTCATCATCGGTCCTTTGGAGCTAGAATCGTGCATATTGACTAAGTTGACAAAGCCCTCCGTCCCGTCAACTTAGTAGGCCCTAAGTCAGCCTGCCACTATCTTGGGTCCCGGCTAATAGGGGAGTATTCGTTTTTAAATGCGTAATAAGGAGGCACTTCCTTGCCCTCGAAGATATAGCTGGTGGGTCCGAGCTGTCAATGGCGGTAATATTTTTTCACGAAATCGGTGGCCCGTCCGGTGGGTCCCGGCTGTCGAGTGGAGGAATAATTATTTTGCGGCGTAATAAGGAGGCACTTCCTTGCTGCGGCCATGGACCCGGTATCGGCCTCTCCACGTCTGATCCATGTCCGATGGAAGCCGTTCCTTGACCACGTTGACCATGCGCGCCGAGAGCACCGAGGCGGTGAGCGATGGCGAGCCTAGGAAGGGGCGGCGGGGCGGGGAAAAGCAGCGGTGGAAGCCAGCGGAGAGAATCTGAGGTTCACTAGTTGGCTGTGATGTGAGGCTGCCATCGCCCTTGAGAATAACGAGGGGTGTGGGTGAGTGGAGGATGGCACGGCCAGCGGTGGGAGTAGTAGAGGCGGTGAGGCCTCATGGCCTGACCCGGCCCACACGGGAGGCGAGGGAAGCGGTGACACGACCGGCACTACTTTGGGTGGCTGGACAAGAAGACCGGAGGTTGAAGTAGCACTACGGTCGTTGGATGGACATCGTCACGGTCACTACAGCTAGAATCGTTCATATTGACTAAGTTGACAAATCCTTGAGTGCAGCGTCAACTTAGTAGGCCCATAGGTCAGCTTCGAAGCGATCGCCCCGGATGTCGGGGAGGAATCATTTTTTGGCGGGTGAAGCTAGAATATCCGAGATTGAAGAAGAAGCCACGGCATCATTGCATGGACATCCAGCGACCCTTGCTGCTAGAACCGTGTGTTGACTATAATAAGTTGACAAAGCCTTGCATCGCGTCAACTTCTTTTTTTAGGGGCAGCGTCAACTTAGTAGGCCCACAAGTGTGTGGCGAGAGAACTTATAGCCCATTTGCGATTTGTAAGAATGTACAACCTATTTTTGAATTCTAATGGAATTTACTACAGCCCATTTACAGTTTGTTAAAAGTACATCCCATTTTCTAGCTAGGACAACGATTAATAATTTCAACCAACCGTTCAAGATAGAATTCAATAAAATTTCCCACATTTTGATGGGATCCAAAATATTTTATCCGAAATTTCTAGTCAGATTAAATATAAATTTGTATTACGTAAAAATCTAATGAAACATTACTTGCGGTACAATTAAAAATTAAGATTTTCAAAATCCATAAATAATACTTTATAAACTAATTTAGGTGCTTGGTGCATTATTTATAGTTACTGCCAGTTTTATAATTACATCCCATTTATTATTTTTAAAGCCCATTTTCCTATTAAGCCTAATGCATCCCTCCTAGGAAAGATTTGCAGCCCAGCGGGGCGGAGAATAACAAGTTGACCTTGCCTAGGTATTCCTCAAAAAACGTATAGCTGGGCTAGCCATTTTCATCTTGAAAAAAATTAATATCTGGGCTGGATATCTGTCCTGGGCTAGACGGGCCACAACCTGCCCAGTTAATACACTGCTCTCCTCTGAACAACAACGAAAACATCGCCAAGAAAAACTCTGCAGTGCTCACGCCTCAAAAACACAAATACTGCTTGAGCTGCTTGGTCCAAGTTGTCGGCCGCGCCTTGTGCAATTATATCGTTTATATTGACTACATAGGTTGACAATGGTGTGGGACTGTGATGTGAGGAAACCAGGAGGAAGGGAAAAAAATATAGTTGTACATAATAAGGAGGCACTTGCGTACATACGGCTATGGCCCTAGTGGGTCCCTACTGTCATCTAGTCAAAATAAAGTCATCTCCGGAATGCTCATGTTCATTGACCATGTTAACAATGCTCGGTGCCACGACGAGTGCAACAACTCGAAGGACGACGGAGAGGGCCTCGCGGGCCCTACGGATGGTCTGATACAGCGCCCGCTGCTCATTCAGGAAGCCAGGATCATCGGGCACCTATGAGCACCTTCGAGAGACTGAGACGGCATGAAACGGTAAGGCCGCGCTTGGGAGCTCCGGTTTATTTCACACCTGTATTAAGATACAAGTGTAATTTACTCGTCATCGGAAACAACGTGTAAAATACAGGCGTAATGAAACCAAGGGCCGAGTGCGTAAGTAAAACCAGCGGGTTATCGTGTAACGAGAGACGGTGTATATTTTACTAGTCAAATCGACCAACCAAAGCGCTTAGCGAGACCATCTGCTTTTATTTACAAGCGTCAGGTTTACAAGCGGTTTTGGTTGGAAGCGGCGATCAATCACGGACCTAAGATGATGAATTGGTGGGAAGATCATATGGTTTCACGTCTAACCTACCCGACTTTCATATGGGCTATGAATGAAACATAAGGCGGTGAACTTCTTAAGCGGAAACAAAAAGAGGATGATCTTCCTAACAAGCAAATCAACGGCATTAGATTGACATGCAAAACAATACTGAAGCATTATTCTCGGGAGAGCACGGTGAACAGCTCGTGATGCAGCATGCCACAACATTCCAAGCTCAACTTTGCAATCAAACACAAGGCACGGCATTACATAGACAATATTCAGAACAAACTCTTAAAATATCTTACATAAGTCAACATTCATGTGACTATGCATCTCGATGAAGTAAATATTTATACAGGCGAAGGCGAGGAACGAGGAAAAGACAATCGGCGTTGCTCACAGCAAAGGCGTCCACTCAAAAATAACAAATGCATGTCTTCGGCTAACATCAATGAGCAAAAATTGACAAGGTTTTCCAATTCCAATATATTAAACTAATGTCAACTTTGACAAGCTTTTCCCATTCAAAATATGTAATGCCTATGATTGTGGAGCAGGCGGGGTTTGTCATCGGTTTGTCATCGATAGTCCGGTGGCTCAAGGTGACTGACGAATGATAAGAGAACCATTCGATGTATTGTGCATGATGAAGTATTATGGAGGACACGAACCATATGAATATTTTTGCGGTTCCACTAAAATCAAGTGAGCATCCTGTGGATTTTGTACTTATATGCTGCGAAAACAAAGACACATCAGCACACACATGAATATTGGCCGGTGTCAACCCACCAATCGGTGGACTAACAAGCTGAAAATACGGTAAACAGATTACCATACCGGATGCCCCATCATTGTTGCTTAGAGTGACATTGGCGGACTTGGAGTCTGTCACGGCTTCTTGGTACTTGTTTGGGCGGTGTTGCTCCGAACCACAAGTGAAGCAACCATCTCTCTTTTGTCTTTCTTCTTACCCTTCTTAATGGCCAGCATTTGGCAGCACCATTCAAACATATAGTCCGGTGGCTCAATGTGACTGACGAATGATTAGAGAACCATTTGATGTATTGTGCATGATGAAGTATTATGGAGGACACAAACCATCGGACATTTTGTGCAGTTCCACTAAAATCAAGTGAGCATCCTGTGGATATTGTATTTATATCTGCAAGAAAACAAAGACACATGATACAGACATGAATATTAGCCCGGTGTCAACCCCAATCGGTGGACTAACAAACTGAAAGAGCGGTAAACAGATTACCATACCGGATGCCCCATCATTGTTGCTTAGAATGACATTGTGATTTGGAGTCTGTCACGGCTTCTGTACTTGTTTGGGCACTTTTTTCCCAGTGCACTCCACGTGTTTTAGAGTTCCCTATATATGCTCTCTGCAGACTAGTCATGTCACCAGTGTCTACTAATCCTCTGTAAAGCTTCTCGATCATTCCTTGTGTAATGTAGCACAAACAGTGACTACTTCTTTCTGCAAAGTGGTAAGACCAACTGGACCCACTAATGCAGCAGTTTGCCTTAGACACATTGGCTCCTTTTGTGCAGTTCAACTAAAATCAAAGTCGGAATAAAACCGAGCTTTAATTTTGATATCCTGTAAGCAACAAAAGGTATAAGGAAACAATTCTTGAGAAATAACGGTTGATGACTTGTACTCCCGGAAGAAAAACATCTCTTGATCTACCTTATCTTAATGGGAAACAAAGCGGAGAGTAGCAATTCTCAATCGGTGTGATTCATCCATATTAGCGAGACATTATCTTAACAATGCCTTGTTTCAACATGTATAAAAAGCGACAAAGCAGAAAAGTGCCATTCCTAAAACAATGCGATTGATTCATTTTAACAGAGACATTATCTTAACAATACCTTGGTTAAACATGTAGAAAGAACTATAAAGCAGGATAGTACCATTTGTAAAACACTGTAACTGATATATTTCTTAAACATGTACACCGGCCGATCCCTAACAGAAATGGTACTCCCTCCGATCCCTAACAAGTGTTGCGGTTTTGAACTAAAATTCAGTAGTTAATTCTGAGGAAAGTCGGTACTGACCTTTCAAGACCAAGATTTGAAACAACTTCGTGAGGAAGACCTCGGAGAGATCTCAACACATATATGGAAATCCGGTCTCATTTGTGCAGTTCCACCAAAATTAAGCGAAGCAAAATGTCATAATAGCAACAAGTTGAATAGATATCCTTGTTTTACGAGAGGCAAAAAAGGAATCAATTCTTGGCCAATAAAGGAGGATGAAACATGCGTACAAAAATGGTAATCCACTAATCCCTAACAAGTGTTGCAGTTTTGAAATAAGATTCGATAGTTAATTACGAGTGGCATTGCTTAATTTAACAGTGACATTAGATTAACAAAAAGCATAAGCAGTTCGAGGGGAGAGTGGGCGCAACAACAACATGTGCTTCCATCTACTTATAAAGGGGTGATCACGAGTTTGTTGTAACAAAAAAACAAGCATAATATCTGGGTTGGTCCCATTTTGTTCACTACACTACAAAAAAATACACTTAGTGATGATCGTGTTTGTCCCGATGGAGTCGCGTTTTTGTCATGCATGTACATCCATGACAAATTTATAACGAGAATCAAGATAGTCATACTGTCTTTGTCGTAAAAGTGTTGCATGACATTACCAAAATTATCATCACGGAAGTGTCCACTTCCATGACGATAAATCGCGCGTCCCGAAGTGCTTTCGTCAAGGGTGACCGACCGTGGCATCCAAGTAGCGGAACACCGTTAAGCTATCGGGTCGGGTTTTGGATCCGATAACACGTTAACAGCCCGACCAATGGGAAATTTCCGTGTAAAATTCTTATTGGCGGACGAAACACGTGTCGGCTCGTCGATTGGGTGAGATAAGGCGCCTATGATATGTCGACCGTGCCACGGCCCTGCTGGCCCATTTAGCTTACAAAGTCGTCCCGTTTGACTTGGTGAAAGTTAGCAGGCTGGCCATGAAAAGCACATTAGCGGTCTCTTCGCAAATAGCCCATTTCACGGCCCGTTAGGCACTAAAAATCATTATGACGCCATGTGGCCGTCAAATATAACACCGGCCCATTTCACTTTTCGGCCCATGTATGGCCCGGCGTCTTCGACCCATATGAGGCCTTTGTATCTTCGGCCCTTCTGGGCCCACGGTGACTCTAGCCCATAATGAACAGTAATTTTCTTTGTACCCGTTAACGGCCCGTGATTTACATGGGCGTTTCGGCTCCGTGTTAGCTTTCGGCCTATTGGCGGCCCATCGTTCTTGGGCTCCTTTTAGTCCCTCGATTACTTAGGCCCGTTCTTGGCATGTTCCCCTAATGGGCCAAATTGACCCATGACAAAAGTCGGCCCGTTCTTGGCATGTTCCCCAAATGGGCCAAATTGGCCCATGGCAGAAATCGACCCGTTCTTGGCATGTTACCTAATGGGCCAAATTCGGCCCATGGCAAAAGTAAACCCGTTTTTGGCCAGCCGTCCTATACTACGGCCCATTAATGACCCGTTATGCCTATGACAAATTAAGCTTTTGCAGTCCTATGGCATTAACGGCCCATTACCGTCTTTGGGCGATACCAATTCGCCGATTCGGCCCATGTGAACCCATTGTCGTGACCCTAGGCCCATTTATCGATTGCCGAGGCCCACGATTATAGGCCCATTTATCGGCCCGTAGGAGACCCATGGATCCTACGGCCGTATATAGCCCATGGCGATTCTTGACCACTAACAAACCGAGGGAAAAAAAAGACTAGAAATAAATAAGGCCCAAACTAACGCTAGGCTATTAAAGGCGATTGCCTGATTACATCCACTCGACATCAAAGATGCCACCGGTGCAAATATAGGGAACACCCTACACTATACAAAAATGGCTTCTGTTTTCTTGAGCGGTGGCTGCGTTAGAAATAAATTTGTATCGCACCAAAACAAATTACAACTATATAACAAAAGGAAGGTTGGCATAAAACTTAACAGTCTAGCGAGATAAATGCACCACGAAGTTGAAGCTCGGTTCATTTGACTGACTATTACGTTTTCATGATGTATTGTCGATGGAACACCATAACCCTTGCCTTCATTTCCCTAGGCTCTGAACAACATAGCAAATGTCGATAGTCTGGTTTCAAAACCATGCATATCTTGGCGACATTGAGCAATGTTTCTCCTTGTTTCACAAAGGGCCTCTGTTATGGAATGGACTTGTATGCGGGCCTTGATACAACATTGCTTTGAGCTTGCATATCTTGATCATGAGGCAGTTTGGGCGATATTGCCTTAACAACCAACCCGGTATTACTGGGAAGCGTGCTTTTAGCCTTTGTTAGTGGACAGTCTTGACCCCTTTGCGGCAGAAGCTGACATTGCGGTTATAGTTGCCTCGCCACCTTGAGAAGGTGGCGGTTCCACCATTTTCCATAGCTCCTTTGAAAAGTTGAGGTTTTACATTAGTAGTACCATAACGAGAAGATATTAAGGAGGCAGCAAAACCAAACAAAATAGCTTTGGTCTATATCTGAGAACTTATTACGGTGAACCCATGTAAAATATTATTTGTATTTTATTGCAAAGTACATAATAAAACCAGGTTCCAAACATATGACCATGTACCATCGCTAATGTATTGTCTATTTCTTCACATTGTATTGAGGCTAAGGATAAAGAGATGAATTTTATAATCTGATAAGCATAGTATGACATCATTCATATCACAAAACAAGCGATAACGAGACAAGCGAGGCAATTGTAATGTTGTGTGGGCAAGTCCGACCACGGAACTAGATTACGGGTCAAGATCAAAGGAACATCACTCCTCCCTTTTAAACCTTGTAAGGTGCAATGATACGCTAAGACAATTGTGTATAAAATTGAAAAGAGTAATAGACATTGGCTGCAAACCATGCAGTTCAAGGCACAAGTCGAGTAAGTAGTAGTTAAAAGGCATGAGGATTAAGGACTTACAAGCGGCTTTGGTGGTGTAGTCATGCCCTTCTTCTTCTTTGGTGTGACGGTCCTTGAAGATTTCCACAACATTTGATTCAGGTACTTTTTGGTCCTTGCGGGCTTTCCTCTGCATTTCGAACAAGTCAATATAGATCGATAATATGGTACAGCGAAAAGAGTGAAACACAGCTAATTACAAGAGCCTCGCGATGTGCAATATAGCTACGAGATCTGTCATCTGTTGGAATTTCACTTTTATGCAGTTGGCCTTGTTCTTTGAACAGTTCACCTACAAGAAGATAGATTTGTGTGGCACATGCATCAATAGGACTTCAACATGTGATCGATCACATATATATAATGTACACGATACTTGAATCAGACCGGTGTTTAACAAGGCCCCTCCGGTCTTCATCCGATATATTTTCCCTTTGGAGATGTTTGGGAAAGTTCACTTTGTTAGCCTTGCCTTCAAAGTGAGTTTTACTCAAGTTATACCGATCTTGTCATGAGCAGACTTGAAAACATGGGTGCAAGCATGCAGTTGCATCATCTTGGCTATCAACTTGAACCTCATCTGTTGAAAATTATGGGAGTCTCATTATCGACAACCTAGAAAGTATGGGACAGAGCAAGGCGATATTACTAGTTTCCATACATAACCATACTTACGAGATAAATGGCGAGGAAGGTGTTGAACTGGGTTTCGTCTTTGTCATTCATGTACTAAATCCATGTTGGGAGGATCGTACATGACACCTAACGACAACCGTTGCCTCGATACTAACTTGGCTGACTACTGTAGCATCCGTGGCCTTTTAAACCTACCTCAAAGCGGATCTCCATTCTTCCTCCTCTAGATTTAGTTAACCTATCGAGCATTATCCACGATGTTTGTTTCCTCTTGCGCCTAGGTGCTAGTCCAACAAGAAACATAGGAAGTGTTAGTGTACATCAAGCGTGAGACTACATATAAAGAAGCATGCAAGCTGTAACTTGACTCCGGCAACTACCTTCTTCTTGTTGAAGCTCACAAGGTTCATCGATATTGCCAACTCGTCTTGTGTCAAGAGTGCTTGGGAAGTAGTGTCGGTGGCAAGGGAGCTTGGGAGCGTCTGCTAGCTCGGTTGGCCTTGCAGTATGTCGTGCATTTGGTAATCTTGTGGTGGGTGTTGCAAGAACTAGGGCTGTCTCTGCTTGTTTGGTGGTAGCTATTTGTTTCTATTTTGCATTTTTTGCAGTTCGTGTAGCATGGGATGCCGTGTTTGTAGAACTTTTCGCTGGACTTTCACCTTCTATTGCACCATCAGTACCAGCAAAATTTACAGGATTCATCCGCTTCTCATTCCCTTCCATTCTCTGTTTCTTCCTCTTTCTCTATGCCATGTTAAGTCAAGCCGACAAGAAAAATGAATAAAATTTAGTTCTTCAGAACAAATTGATGCGTGATGCAGACGAATAGAACTTTGATGTTAGACAACCACATGATAGGAGGATGTAATATGTATGAAAAACAGGACGGAAGAGATAACCAGAACTATGATGTGTAAACTAAGAAGAAGACATTTCACCAAATTAGAAGCAATGCAATGGAAGGTAGACACCATATGAAAGATGCTACAAATATCGCTCTGCCAAGTTAACAGTGTCTCAGCATAAATGGCGTTTAAACAAATGTGAAGCGGTACAAGAAATAAATCATATGCAAGATGCAAACAACATCACACTACCATGTTAGAGGTCTCTCGTCATTAGTGCCATTGCATATTCACAGCATTGCATATTCACAGACTTATGATGTGTAAACTAAGGAGAAGGCATTTCAACAAATTAGAAGCAATGAAAGCTAGACACCATATGAAAGATGCAAATAATATCACTCTACCAAGTTAAAACTGTCTCGTCATAAGTGCCATTTCAACAAATTAGTAGTACAAGCTAGAAAAGAATGTGAGATGTAACCTATATCACACTCCAAAGTCAAGCGTGTCTTATGATAAGTGATTGTTGCAGGTTACACAATAGTAGTAATTTGATGTAAGAACATGGTGTGATAGACAGATATTGTATGTTCTAGAAAGCAGGAACACGTGTCTTATTCAAGTATAATGTGTAAAGTAAGCAGATGGAATTCAACAAAATTAAAAGCAATACAAGCTAGACATCACACATAACATGCAACCACATATAACGATTGCCAAGTTAGAGGAGCACGGTGATGCTACACTAGGGAGGCGTGCTCATCATAAACACAGCTTTGTTGAGTGTCTATGCATGTGTTGTCTTGGAAATCATCTTGGGGGTGTGGAGGGTAGAAGCTGTAGAGGCCCTCCGTTTGGAAGGAGCACCTTTATCCGCTGCCTTGCTAACTTCCTTCCACTTTATTGATTTTGAATTATCAAGTAAAATCGACAAGAAAAAGCAATAAAATTCTCTCTTCAGAACTCATTCATGCATGATAGTGACAATCACTACTTTGATGTAAAGGCAAACACATGATACCGAGGATGGAATATGTACGAAAAACAGGAATGACATGGCATGTTCACAACTGTTTGTGTAAACTAAGCGAAACCATTCCAGCAAATAAGAAGCAATGCAAGCTAGACACCACATGAAAGATGCAACCAATATGACTGCCAAGTTAAGCGTCCCATCATAAATGGAATTTCAACAAATTAGAAGCAGCGCATGCTATAAATCATATGAAAGATGCAACTAATATCGCCTTGCATATACTAAAGGTGTCTCGTCATATTGATTGATGCGGGATACAAAAAACAAAAAGTTTTATGTAAGGACATGCTTAATAGACAGATGTACTATGTACTAAATACAGGAAGGCATGTCACATTACAGGTATAATGTCACATTTACGGGAGTATAAGCTAAGCGAGACTAGCACATGCAGTTTAACAGATTGGAAGAATTACAATCTAGACACCATATGAAACATGCAACCACATATCACGCTGCCAAGTTAGAGCAAGCACCTGCAATGCTAGTGTAGAAATCTGTAATCAACTCTGAGCTCGTTCACTATCTTCATCTAGCATTTACATTTCTTGAGAATCATGTCGGAGGCGTGCTGCATTCTTTAAATGAGAGTAGTCCCTTGCACCTGCCTCGTCATAAGTGATTGATGAGGATCCACAAGAACATTAGTTTGATGTAAGAACATGGTTAATACAGATGTACTAGTATGTACCAAAAGCAGAAAGGCATGTCATATTCAAAGGTATAATGTGTAAGCTAAGCGGATGTAATTTAACCAAATTGGAAGCAATACAAGCTAGACATCCGGTGGAGTGGTGAACATGATCATCTAGGACCGAGGGCACTGGTGGGAGGCGGGCTGCCGCCACCATCGCAGCTTTTAGTTGGCTTCGGTGATGCTGTCTTTCTTTGGGCTTGTCCTTTGGCTCGGCGGTGCCACGACTAACTATTTGTCTTCGGTGCTCACGGGATGGTGGTTCATGTAAAAATATTTTCCTTATCTTGATAAAGACTGACTTTGGCCTTTCGAATACAAGCTAGACACCAACATGCAACCACATATGACACCGTGAAGTTAAAGCAAGCACACAGGATGGTGGTTCATTGCGGCGAGGTCATCAACTCTGAGCTCGTTCTTGTCTCCGTCTGCGACTTTGCACCCTTTATAAGCGTTATAGCGTGTCTTGCCTACCCGTATACCAAGCTGGGCGACTTCTCTCTTTTCTTTGCTGCTTCTCTTTCGGCAGGAGAGTCTGAAATACCCTTGCATAAAAACACAATAGTGAGAGTATGGGTGAAATGTGTGCAGAACTAGTGCCTTTGTAAAAAGTAGCGAGATAGCAGGTGGCTTAAAATAAATGACAGGAAACATATGATAGCTCTACAACATTGCATGGCAAACAAAATTAGATTCTACTCCGTATGATTTTGTAATATATGAGCACAGAAATGCGGTACTCCTCCGGCACACCACCACATGTGGTCATATCTAAGATAACGATCATTGAAAATAAATAGGTCAGTCGATTTTTTTATGAACCGTCGATCTATAAAGGCAGGCAGATGGCCTTCGTCTACCTCCCTTGATCCTTTGTTGCGATCTTTCACGAACCATGGCGACCACCAGCCCAGACCCGTGCCTCCGCCGCCCGCCCTCCCATCGACCTCACACCACCGCCATGCTTGGCGCCCCAAGCCATCCCTTTAATCCCGGTGACCTCCGGATCGGGCGCCCGGTAGCTCTAGGCCATAAAGCCCTAAGATAAACACCAAGCGCTGCTTCCCGGCATAATAGTCGTACTAGCGCACATTCGCGAGAATGCTTACATTAATGGGAATCAAGCGGCGGAAATTGAAATTGAGGCGGCGGACCTCTAGCTAAGGTGAAATAGTATATGAGGAGAAACCTTGTGCATCGCGAGTTACTAGGAACATCTAGTATCAAGAAGAAGCGGTCAACTAGTGTCTTACGTGGGATGAATACCGTGCAAGCGAGGCGTAAGATTTGCACGAATAAGGAAGAGAGTACCTTCTTGGTTGCGGTGTGGTCACCTCCACATGTCGCGCCAATCTTCTTGTTTTACCGGAAACCGATGTTACGGAGGTGCAGGCTTGGGCGAACCCATGGCCAAATTGTTGGCTGTGTTCTTTGTGGCTGTATGTCGGCGGAGGAAGCGGATCGGCGGCGAAGGGCGGCGTGCAGGAACAACTCGGTGTGGTGGAGGTGGCGAAGTTGGGCGGCAGCGGTGGCGCGAGATGGCGTGGTTGAATTGGCTCGAGTGCAGACGGCTCGGCCTCGGCTTCAACTACTAGCCGTGGAAGGCGTTGAGGTTGAGGTTGCGGTGGGCGGCGGCGTCGAGGTATCGGTTCGGCGTGATGGAGGAGGCGGCGGTTGATGGGTGGGATGGGGTGGCGGACGGATGGCGCTTTGGGTTTGTGGTGGTGGAGAGGTAGTTTTGGCGCCCACGGAGTATGAATGGGGAATCGGACGGGTGGGGAACCATGTTTGATGCAGGGGCAGCTTGTTTTGGCTTTTTGAGCAGAAGATGGGGCCGCTTGTTTGAAATTTGGGAAAGTACAAACTTTGCCCCCTCTTAAATTCGGACCTAGTCTTGGTCGGGGTAGGATGGTAATCCCAGGTGTCCCAAATAGTGGGCGGGGCGATTTGACAGCAGCGCATGTGTGTAAGCGCCCATTGTGTATGATTGTTTTTGGGGCGGTTGCGTGGCGTCTAGATGAAGCTACAAACCTACCTGGTTTAGACCTTTGGACGTCGGGCGGTGGGTTTCACAGGTCGGAGTTATTAGAAAAGTAATTTCCTTGTACTACCAAACATTGGTCTCCACAGCGGTTTGAGGCGAGTAGAGGCTCTTTTAGGCGCTTCGTTCGAAATTTTGAAACACAAGCATTCACGTTTAGAGTACTCTTGAACTATGAGGATTGACCTAAATAGACAATGTTATATTTGACCTTGTATGTTTGAAAACCTCATTAAATTATCCGCTTCCTTTTGAATTTTGACACTTGAAAATCCTATAACTCGATTATTTTGGAATGGAGGAGCTAAATTTGAATCTATTTTGTACCGACTACATATGCTATTATGTACAAAATCAGAGCAAAGATTGGTACCCCATAGTTTAGTATGGTTTACAAATGCCATGATATCAAATTCAAATAATTGAATGGACTTCATGTTGAATTCGATTTTTAAACCACCTTAGGTTGAATTCAAATGTATACTAGTTCATAGGTAGCTATTTATAAATGTCCATTGTGTAACTTTCGTATGTATAATGTGCTTTACACACAACATGAACTATACTCACGTTTATATTCGATTGCTAAGCGATGCATTGTTTGGAGTTCAAAATACTAACTATGTGGATCAATTGTGTCGATAATAACATAGACATGCTCAAATTCAATAGAATCTAGATGTCGATGGATCAATGACCGCTCCTTACTTGAATTGCAAATATCATGATCCCATCCTAATATTTGGATACAATTTATATCTTTAATCAATGTGTAGAGCAGTCTTTTCGTGTAGTTTCACTCTCCATCGGTGGTCTCTCACACATGCTCACACACTATCTCCCGAGGTGTCTTTCTACACACATTCTCTAGATATAACCCTCCCTCCCTCTGTAACCATTTACAACTGTTTTCACTAACCTTTATCACAAGCACTCTTCCTCTACAAACATACACAGCACAATCCTCATCGACCCTTTCTATATACATGGACCTGCCTCGTGTCTCATGTCGCACATTATCTTCTTTGTCTCTCACGCATTATCTCACACCTCTCTTCCTAATCGGCGATTATGATTCTAGCGAGCATTCATAGGATGCCCTTAAAGTTAGGTTGGATGAATAGTAATATCGGAGATAGAGGGTTACCTTAGTCAGAGAACCTAGGGTTACAAATCCTAGCGGCTTTGTCGGTGGACACGAGTCCTTCACAATTCTTCTATCTTTGTCTTGTCGACTAGTCATCCATGGGTCTTCCTAAATGTGTCATGGGCCGACCAATGTGGCGCAGGGGCGGAACCGAACAAAGGCCTCACCTCGACCCACGGAACTCAGCGGTGACACACCCTCTGCCCCCACGTCTCATTATCTTCTCACACACACATACCAACACAAACACCAAACACAGAAAAATTCTCCTGGTGCCTCTATTCCCTCCCCCTTGCATATACACACTCAGGGAATGGAATCTCTTGTCATGGCGTCATATTAATCTCTCTCTCTCTCTAGACCACCCTCATTTCTCGTGCTATCTCTCCCCCCCCCATCCCCATCGGCCCCTCTATCCATGCCTCTCTCGAATCGTAATACACACACATACCTCTCTAGGCCCCCAAATGCATCAACTACACATTCACACATGTTACATCCGTACCCCATTGATCTAAAAGCCCTCTCTTCACGTTTATTTCACATACAACATTCCTTTTGAATAAAGTGTGGCCAAAAATTATTTTAGAGTTTCTACATATATACAACATTACAAAGTTATATGGAGAATCTGAGCGCTAATTTGCATTGCATTGTGCCCACAATGATATTTATTCCACATTGTGAATTTGTATATTTTATACTATATACAAAGTTAGTCATAATAAAGAAAAGAAGAGCATATCTCTCTCCATCGCATACCCCCCATCGCCCCTTTCACGTATGCACACAAAACTATCTCCATGTCCTCTAAAGTAAGCCCCGAGAAAATTCACGCGTGTTTCATCTTTCTCTCGCGATATATGCAATGGCGATCATTGTATTTGAAGTGAAAGCACGATACATACATTGGACTTCATAATCCACTCATTACGGTCACCGTTTACGTTTAGTGGTTATTATCTGATCACGGGCTCACCGTACAACTTTGTATTTGCTCATGACATGACTAGTTGACGGTTGAGCGCTCACGTGGCACCTAATCTAGTGTTGAATCACATTATCTCACTAACATCGTGCCCACATGTCGACTTGTATCTACTCTACATCTACACTATTATAAAATACATAAAATACACTCTTATAAAAAACAGAGTTGGTGATGATGGTGTACTGCCATCCTGCAATATAGGCCGTCCGATTTATATCGGCGGATAGGAAAAAACTATGGCAGTTTTGCAAAAAGTACCCACACCTCTCCACATTTGCAAATAAGGCCTTCCCTCGTTCATCCTTTTCTCTCACAAGATAAACAAGTCATACAAATGCATCTTGATGTTATGTACAGCATACGGGCATCTTGCTAGTAAGAATGAAAACAAGCGACAAAAAATATTTTGGCGGTGGTGCGAAGTCATGACCACGGGCACAGCGGAAAAGGTGGCCTTGTATTGGTATCTTGAGCCGTCTGTTTTAACACATAGGAGCTGGTGTGGTGATTATACACACGCATGCGCATGCTACGAACTCCATCCATAACACTCACACAAACACATGCACCCGCGCGCCGCATAACACTCACACGTACACACGTAGCCACTCACGCCGCATAACACTCACACACACACACACGCATGCATGCACACACGATACACCACCGACCAACACACACTCTCACGCTCAAGTGCTCAACCTACACATGCATGCGCACACATCGGCCACAGCAGACACATACACAACCAGGTGATTCCAGCGCGCAGGTTGGAGCCTTGTCGCGCTGCGTAAATTTGTGTTTATCGACCTTTTACCTATCGAACTGGCAGGTGGGACCCATGAGGAGCGTGGTCAATTTAACTAGTCAACATGGCGCCACGCGAACTATTTGGCGGTCAGCGAGTGCAATCCGATGCTAAACTATGAGCAAGTGACGGATAATCACCCCAAAAGCGTATATAGTGACCGTAATCAGCTTATTCGAAGTTCGGTGACCATACTACGCTTTTCTCTCTGTAGGCCCTTCAAAACTACATCTCTACGTTCTCGCATGTTACATCTAACAACTATGCAATACAGCACTACTACTACACTCTAACACAATAAATCATATGTGTTTTAGTTTTACTAGATATCATATTGTTACTTATAATTATTCAGTTTGCATACATTAAAATTGCCTTTGAAATGTATGGCGATTATCATCTACAGCGGGAAAAATCCACCCTTTCTGTTTAATCGGGTTTGTATCGATGGATCGTGCGAAACAACAAAACTATAGTACTATCTGGTACAAGTGACAGTTCCTTTGGGCGTCGTGTCGTCTACTCCTCCGTCGTAAGAGTGGGTGCTTCGCTTTCATAAATCTTCTAGTCCCTTTCGCTGACATGTGGGACATCAAGCTACGGGTCCACATGCCATACGGAATCTGATGCGAGCAGCGGGGTGAAGCACCCAGTCATGGCGCCGGCGTAGTAATGAGCAATGAGGCGTCAAATCACAAAGCTACACCTTTCCCTTGATTAAGTTGGAGGGGCGAAGTAATAATGCTAAAAAATAAGTTGGAGGGGCGAAGCAACCATCATTTCACTCGTTCTGAATCCGCTTCTCCCTCATCTTCTTCAACTTAACCACGTGTTGCTTACGCGCATGTGGGGCCGCGGATCAGCTTAGTGGCTTCTCCCTCATATTCTTCAACTTAACCACGTGTTGCTTCTGCTGTTGTTCTGCCTCATGTGGGATGCGGATCAGCTTGGTAAAGCACTGACACGTGGGACCGCATGTTAGCAAACCACCAGGACAACGTCCTTCGAAAATAAGAAACCTCCCCCGCCATCCGCTTGGCAAAATCACCTCCTTTTTACTAATCTTTGATTCTATAATTTTTTTAGATCAATATAATTGAGATTTGTATAGATAGCACACAGGAGAAAAACCAAGTTAGTGCAGTTAAGGGCATCCACAATGTGTAGCCAAATGTGAAAATAGCTTTTGGCATCGTGGGAACCATTGTGGGCGGCGTTGCCAAAGCCAAAAAGATGGAACGAAGCTCCACGATTGATAGATTGATTGAAGGAATAGAAAAATGCAACGTATCTCCTCTTTCTCCCATGCTTGGGCGCATGTAGGAGTAATCTGATATAGAAACAGAGTCTACTCCCTGTCCCTTCTATCACAAATCACAAAGCGGTGAGGCATCAAATCACAAAGCAGACGAAGCAACTATCATTTCACTCTTGCTGACTCCGCTTCTCCATCGTCTTCTTGAAACCATCTCACCGCACTAGTACTCCTAGTAGTAGTACTAGTAAAGGACTTCTGGATGCAAATAAAGCGGTTGTCTCGGCTTGCGAGGCGGCACTTGCGACGACTTACCGTGGTCTCCCTCAATGGTGTTCTCCGTCGAGCGCGCCGCCAAACCACAAAAAAAAGTAAATCGGCGTCACTGCAATGGGCAAGGAATTCAAATATAGTTACTACCTCCATTTCTTTGTACACAAGGCCAGTATATCAAAATTACAATTTGCAAAGGGCCACTAACACTAATCGAGGCAAAATTGATGGGGTTAGCAACCAAGGACATTAATATCCCTTGCATGCATGCGGAAGTGAGAAGGTTCGTTTGCATGGCGCTGCATTAATCAGCGATGAGGTGAGATGGTTAGCTCTTTGGTCTTCGAGAAAAAAATCGCATTAATTGACCGTGAAGCGAGGATTTATGTCGAAGGAAAACCCGCCTTTCTTTTTAACACTAGTAGTCCTAATCGTACTACCTCCGTCCTGGTTTATAGGTCCCTTTTATAGTTTGTGCCAAATTTTGACTAAAGATTTAACTAACAAAATGTTAATGCATGTCAAGAAAAACTATCTCATTGGATTAGTATTTGAACATAGTTTTGAAAAATATAATGTTTGGTGACATGCGTGAACATTTTCTTAGTTTAATCTATGGTCAAATTAGCCTGAAATAATGGGGACCAATAAATCAGACAGAGGTAATCTGTGCTATCTATTTGGGTCTAGGCTTTGCATTGCCAAACTTAGCCACACATTTTGCCAAGCTTGCCTAAAGTTTTCAAAATGAGAAGGAGGTATACTTGCTTACGGCTGTCGTGGTGCACCGCACCCTCACTGCAGTCGCTCACACTGCCTTGTGATGCACCGCACCCTCACACTTTGCTCCTGCCCATAAACCCAACCAAGGAACACACCCTCACGACATGTCTTGTCGCATGTGAACAAACCAAACTCAGCCATCCTATTGCTGACACATAATTTTCGTTCATAGAGTATGTTTATCCAGCGGAGTATCCGTGCGGCCCGTGCGGTGATGCATTGGGGAAGAAGAAGAGGTGAGGAAGAAGGAAAGAAGGGTTAGGAGGCGTGGGATATTCATCCAACCGCTTTGAAATGGTAGACTCAGGCGACTTGCATAAAAAATAGTATGTTTTACACAGCAAAAGATCCATAATAATAAAAACAACAACATAAAGAAAAACTATCTTTGCTTTCGCGAAAGAGGCGGCCTCGTCGTCTTTGGCTGCCGGCCTTGAACCAGCCGTCGCTGCCGGCGTGTGTCTCCGCACCGTGGTTGTCCTCGGCCTCCGGCTACTCGTTCAAGCGGGGCGTCTGGCGCTTCTGCGGGCGAGAGCACAGCCAGTTCAAGTCGAGGGCGTCGGTTCCGCTGCGGGAGGCCTCGATGGCGGCGGCATCGCGGCGCTCAGCGTCGGTCGAGCCTCCGCCGCCCGGTTCAAGTCCGGGACTTCGGTTCCGCCCGGGAGGCGTCGATGAGGCGGCATCCGCGCCCTCTGCGTCGAGTCAAGCCTCTGCCGCCCGGTTCATGTCCAGGACGTCCGGTTCCGCCTGCAGGAGGGCCTCGATAGCAGCGGCATCTGCGCGCTCCGCCTCAAGTTGAGCCTCCGCCGCCCGGTTCACATCCACGACATCCGGTTCCGCTTGCAGGAGAGCCTCAATGGCAGCGGCATGCGCGCACTCCGCGTCGAGTTGAGCCTCTGCCTCCCGGTCCTCCTTTAGTATCGCCATGTTGAACCGCTGGTCCGCTTTGCACCATGGGGACTCGGGCGCCCGGCGCGAAGTCGGCGTCCATCGTCTCATACCCATCGGGGCCTTCTGCGCCGCGACCTCCGCGATGAACATTGGATCGGCTTCCTCCTCCTCGTAGCTTGGCTCCGGAGAACTTCGAGGATTGGCCCGCCAGCGAGCTTAGGAATGGAGGTGTGTGGCACCGACCGCGCGCGATTCTGCGTGGCGCTCGGCGTCGACATCTTGTAGTAAGTGATCTTGCGGCGCACCATGGCTTTCCGGCGAACTAGGGGCGCTTGATGCGGGCTAGGGGATCGAAAGGTGGGGAATGGGCTGGAGATTTGGTGTGGTTTTAGGGCGGTGGCTGGCGTGGGCGGCGGCGAAGGTTACGGTGTGAATAGTGGTTCGGTGACGACCGGTCAATCGGTTTGTTGTACATCGCTCTTGTCGCGTTCGCGTTGCAGCCCGGCACGCTGGACCCTCCATGTCGCTCACCGAATGGAGCAGCGCCGTCTTGCGTTTTCGCTCGCTTGTGGGACGCGATTGAGAGCAAACCGGCGTCCCCCCTCCCCGCCCGCGTCATTTATTATACCACTACTCCCTCCGTTTTATGCGGAGTAAATAAAAGCAGAGGAGTATACTATGGATGAGGATCCTGGCGTGGCGAACCCATTGAGTAACCGACATGCGGGGCCTAGCAAGCATAGGGTCCGCGATAAGTGACGAAAGGGAGGGTAAAGCAGGGATACCTCGTCGGAGGATCCACTTCCACTATACTCGACCAAATGTTAGAGTAATAATATATGACATGCAACACACAAATGTTAGAGTAATAATATATGACATGCAACTTACACAAAGCATACATGGTCTAATCGTTTTTTGAGGCTAACTTTGACCAAATGTTAGAGTAATAATATATGACATGCAACTTACACAAAGCATATGGTCAATTTCGTATGTGAAAGGAGTTTCCAATGATATAATTTTCACATTATACATCTTATGTACTCCCTCCGTCTAGGTGTGTAAGTCATCTTACCAAAACCAAATAATCCTAAAACACGTAGGCGCGGTGCATTAACTTCTACCTCGTTTCTTGTTCTTGACATATGAACCAAAAAGAGATGAGGGTGTGCATGCTTTTAATGACCTGAGACTATCAAACATGACATGCAGTGGTTAGTTCATTGCATGCAATACTATTAATTAGCAAATAAACATTAATGTCTCTCGTTTTCCCCTCCTCCTTGGTCACGGTGCACAGCCTAAGATGACTTACTCACCTATGTGAAAGGAGTACTATTAATCTTGTCAATAGTCAATTTGGAAACCATCTAGAGTACAAATCTAGAATGCGTCTGAATCTAACAATATTGATTGGGCGTTGTTGAATGTTGATACCTTTTATATCATAGTAGAGATACTTTGACTACACATAAAACTTATATGTAAGGTAGAAAGGATAGGAGGAGTATATTGTATGTTCAAAAGCAAGCGAACATTGAATACCCTTTATATATGATTTGCGGATGCTATGATCACGGTTCAAAATTTTGAATCCGCCTTAGGTATCACGTGCCCCACTCATTCCCTTCGATTTCATCTCGGGGTCCGGAGATCTATTGAAAGAGGACTAGGGTGGGTACATGCGAATGATACCGGCGGAATGTTCAAATGAGGCATGCGGGAGGATGGACTCATTGGAGGTGACATGATCGATGGAGAAGAGGGTTGGAGAGGAATGAGAAATAAAGCGCCACATGATTACACTTGAGCGGCTCAAAAAAACAATAAGTTGTCTCGCTTGGCCTACATAGTGAAAGGCCTAATCATTGCAGCGAACCTTGGCTCTCGAATATGGCCAGGAAAATAGGGAAAAGCGACATGTGGGGCACACCGCGGAACTGACGTGCGCAGAACTAGTCCAATGGAGGAGCTGGCCCACGACCTCCTCGCCACCGACAACCGTTCATGTGGGTCTTTGGGGCCAACAGCAGGCGCAGCTCGGCACCGCCTCTGGACACGGTGACCGTGGTGGCGACACACTCATATCGTCGATGAACACGGTCGGTTTCAGTGTGCGGGGTGGCGTTTGTGCTGTGCACGACCAGCGGTATGTTTGGTTTGTGCCCAAGGTTGCCCCATCAAAGCATTGGGTAGCCAAAATTTTGGTTGAGGTATTGGTTGCCCATGATTTGGCCGACATTGGCAAGAAAAATGAACTAGAGTTGGCTAGAGTTCATTGGCATGCCAAAGAAATGGCAACCATCAAACAAAGACCAATCTTTGGGTCATGACCAAAAATTTGGTAAGGTGCACTTTGGCCACAATCCAAACACACCCCAACACCCGGCTCGTCAGCGGATGCAGGCGCGCATGACAGCGTCCGTGAGTGGTGTGGCGACCAAGCTGCATCCTCTGGACTGAGACCATGCGGGTCGTCTTGCTTTTCAATGACATGCGGGGCGCATTTGAGCAAAGGCATCTCCAACGTTGCCACGACCGCGGTGACTACCACAGCACACAAAGCCCTCGTCCCTCGGCGTCGCGTGGTGTGTTCCCAGCCGGCGCCAGCTGCCGCATTCATGCCGTCCGTTCGTATGTAAATCGTTAAGAGGCTCGGTGCCGAAAACCAACTCCGGCGACTTAATAGCGCGCCGGACGCTTAGCCTCACGGAATCGCTACTTAAGCGACAACACCCAGCTAACCTCCACACCATAGCGCGCCGTCCTCCTACGACACCACATCCGCCATGACCGCAAGTGCAAATGCTCTGGGGAGAGCTTTTCTTCGAGGATGAAGCTCGAGTCGCCGCCCTCGTTCAAATCGCCTCTCGCGGCCGCAATAGCAACATAACCCGGATCTGAGACAGCGACCGCTGGCGGTAGCCTGGCGCTGGTGGCCCGGCAGCCAGGGGCACCGTCGGCCAGCGTCGTGCTTGCCGCCGTCAACGTCCGGCACCGTCGTACATAGAGATCGCCAGATGGAGGGCGTCGATTCGCCCGCCGTAGAATAGGTTTAGGGTCGGGTTTCTTTTATTTTTATGTCTTATAAAAGTTGAAATGTAATGAAAATCTGTCGTGTTTGCATTAATCTCGGCGGTGTATATGAACTTTCACAATAATATACATATTGTAGGAGTACTAGTGCATGGAAGATCAAGATCTTGTGGGAGAAAAGGATGAATGAGGAAAGCCTTATCTACAAATGTGGAGAGGAGTCGGAGTAAATTGTCATAGTTTCCTTCCTATCCGTTAGATATAGATCGGACGGCCTATATTGCAGGATGACATGCACACCATCATCACCAACTCTGCTTTTTATTGAACCGAGACAAATCTAAAAACCCAACTAAGCCAACCTCCCAGCATATCGGCGGGAAAAGACCGGCAGCGCCGTTTTAGTCGGGATTACGGATTACTAGTAGTAGTATCGATGGATCGCGAAGCAACATTTTTTGAGGCGAAGCACCTAGTTTAAAAGGAAAAAGGCGGTACACTCACAACACTCTGTCGCGGTCGCATTGCACCCCACACGTTCGGTCCTACGCGGCTCACGCATAAGCGGGCAGCGCTTCGCTTGCCTCTTCAGCGACACGTGGGACTGCACTTGGAGAAACCGACCATCGCCAAACTCCCCCGCCCCACGCGAAAATCCCCCACACACAAAATTCCCCCAAATTCGATTCAACGCCCTTGACCAAATATTCCCCAAACCCCTCCCCGTCCCCCTCCACTCCATTCGCTCCGCCAAAGCCGCCCTCCCGCCCGCGCCCGTCGTCGGCGCCAGTTCGTCGAGGGGCGCCTGGCGATCCTCTCGCTCCCAATCGCTCTCGTAGACTGCGTCCTCTAGCCGCGCCGCCACCTCTCGCTATGTTCTTGTGGGCGCCACGGTGATCAGCGCTACCACGTGGCGATGTTAGTGTGGAGGCATACGGTGATCGGCTTCTCCCCAGTCGCGCATTCTAGGCTGAGGCCCGTTCATGTCGGTGTGGCGCTGAATGTTAGGCGATAGGCGCTGTTAATCTCCTTTGTTTGCGAAGTAGTTTCTTGTCAATATGCTCTGCTTAGAAGCTTCCTTGCCCTATTACGCACTCAATCTGCTTAGCTGAGATGGCATGCCAAGGCCGATTAGTTGCTAAAATATCCTGCCATATATTTATTGTGGCGTGGATTGCCATGGTCTAGTAGCCAATCTGTTAGGTGAAATAGCTCTACACCATTTATACTCGATCTTTGTTGCTGCGATGGCCTTCGATAGTTCGATGGTTGTGTGCTCGGGCTCATTGACCGCTGAAACAACCTGCCATAATTTAGCACTCAAATATGTTTGCTGAATTAGCTTTACATATATTTCGTTACTGAGATCTGCTCGTCCAAATATCTTGCCACAGCTTTAGACATCGACCTAGGTATTTTTTTCGGGACTTCATAAAAAAGCATATATGTTTTTCCTGTAATATCTAGTAGAAGAACTAATTTGTATGTCTAACAGATGGACAGGACTTGGATAACTTCTGCTCGAAGATTCTCCGCTGCATATGTCGGGGGTTGAAAACTTCATGAACTTTATCGAGCTGAGATGCGGTGGTCGAAATCAGATGTGCTTTGCTCGTGTAGCAGTTGTATGAATTCAATTACAAGACCCGATCAAGCTGTGCAAAATCATCTACACTTGTATGGGATGTCGGTCACATATACTAGGTGGGTTCATCATGGTGAAGCTGTGAGCGTCAATGTTATTGACTACGTGGAAGCAGCAGATCACCATCTTGATCTGCTGATGCTCGGTGGAAGAGGAGGAGGAGGTGGTGGTGGCGGAGCGATGAGTTTGACCAACATTGAAACAATGCTATGAAATGCTCGTGCATTCCGTGAACTTTCACTGCGAGAAGAAAAATGGTGGGCCGCATGTTGGAACAATGCAACGTTGTTGTCACCCGGAAATAAGCTGTCGGTATTCTCAGCTATGGTCACCTTTCTTGGTGAAGACATCGGCGGATGACCAACAAATCATTCGATGCGATGTTGGTTGCTTTCATAAATCTTTCCGAGATCGTCGAGCTGCCACACACCTCTGATAAAATGAAGAATTTCCTTCGTGCGGTTGGAATTGGATATGATATGATCCATGTTTGTAAGAATAATTGTGTTCTATTCGGAAGGATTATGCCAACAAGTGAATGCCGAAATGCAAATCATCAAGATGGAAAGATGGCGATCTTTGTGAAGAGGTTCCTCATAATGTTACGAGACATTTTCCAATTACACCAAGATTGCGAGAGGTTGTTTCATGATCTTTGAAACAAGAGAGGATGTCTTGTGGCATTCTAGGAACCAGAGTCTGAGAGATCAATGTAATGAGCCATCCATCTCATGGTAGTGAGTGGAAAAGCTTCAATGATAAACACAAAGAGTTTGCTCTGACCGAGAAACATTAGACTTGGCTTAGCGGATGGATTTAACCCATTTGGCCACAGGCGCCACATATAGCATGTGGCGATGCTTATTATCCTTACAACATGCCTCCAAATATACGCACCAAAGAATCAAACTACATGATGGCCTTGCTCATCCCAGGTCCAAAAGTCACTGGAAAGGATTTTGATTTGTTCATGGAGCCTCTTGTGGAGGAACTTCAACACTATGGAAGGTGTTCTCCTCGAGACCTATATAGCAGCCCACCAGCTGATTTCTTTCTGCATGCTATTGTAATTTGGTGCATCCATGATTATCGGCTTTGGGCACTATGTCGAGGCAAGCGACACATGGTTACAATGCATGTGTTATTGTGTGAGGAATCATTGTCATCATAATACTTAGCAAGATCTGTTACATTGGACACCGTCGTTTCCTTGCCAAGGACAAGCCGCATCCTAGAAAATACCGAAGACATGTGTTCAATGCAAAGCATGAAAAGCGTGATCGCCAAAGGCTCACCGCCGATGAGTTGCAAGTGGAATTAGAAGGTCGGGCATATTACACGGAAACCATCACGGTAATGGTAGCGGGAAAAGAAGCGTGTACGGTAGAAGAGATTATTGTTTACCGCGAGGTCCACTTTGTGGGACTTGGAGTATTGGAAAGATTTGGATCTGCGGCATAATCTTGATGTGATGCACATCGAGAAAAATATATGTGATGACATTATCGGCACACTTCTTAACATTGAAGGCAAGATGAAAGATACCTTAAAATCTAGGATTGATTTGACACACCGGGGTATCGAAAGGATTTGCGGGTGCAAGATGAAGGTAAACCACGGGATATGGCACGGATGTATGCGTCTTGGACAAGGTAAAAGAAAAAGAATTCTGCGAGGTCCTATCACGTGTGAGATTCCCACATGGATTTGCTTCCAACCACGAAAGGAGAGTCGGTCTGAGATGGAAACAAGGTACAAGGGTTGAAAACTCATGACGCCCGTCCTACTTCAAAGGTTTTACTGTTATCCTTAGAGGATTGGGCATACGACTTATCTGAGCGATTTGCGAGTTGGGACAATTCTTGAGGAACTCTGCGGTAGAAATATCGGGATAGATGCTTTGGGCGTCTTAGAGACAAGATACCAACTATCCTATGTGACCTTGAGAAGATATATCCTCCGGCCTTCTTTGATGTGATGGTGCATTTGGCTGTTCATCTACGATGAGGCACTACTTAGAGGTCGATGCAGTATGGCTGGATGTACCCTATTGAAAGCGGCTAGGCACTTTCAAGGGCTATGTTAGGAACGAGCTAGACCAAGGGTTCCATTGCGAGAGGCCTACATTGCTCTGAAGCGTTGACATTCTGCTCAAAATACATTGAAACAGTGATCGAGCTTAGCAAAGAGGTGGGTGAAGACAATCCGGGCTCAATGTTTTCGATTATTACATTAGATTCTGAGGGAAGAGTCGACAAGAGGACAAACCTAAAGATTTGGACAAAATGGTTTGGTATGTGTTGAATAACTATCACGAGATACTACCTTATATCAAGTAAGTGCGATCTTGCAGCTTATACATCATAATCTACTAAACTTGCAGCACATTCTTATATATTTAGATGTTTGCGCGATCACTATGTTGTGCAGCATCTACAAAGAGGAATTCTTGCCGCAAAATCCAAGAAACATTGACAAACTGGTTATGGCAGGATTTGCGAAATGGTTCAAGAACCATGTAAGCTTTTGAAGTGCCTTTGTCGGTTTTTTAATATATTGAGTACATAAGATGATCAGCTTGTCTATTTTCTAACCATAGGTTAAGAAGATGCGGGAGGATGGGCAGGCAGTTGATGATGCCCTTTACTCACTAGCAATGGGTCTGATACTCGGGTAAGACATTATGAATCTTGCGTTGTTGGAGATGTGCGCTACAACACCCTTACGCGAAGACGAAGGCAGGAAGACACAAAACAGTGCCATCATGAGCACGGATCGTATGACAAAGAGACAACTGAAATGTATGCTAACATAACGAGACATTGTTGATTTGCGATATATCTCGATTTGAGGATCATCGGTGTGTGGTTACTGTTGTCTTTGTCGTTGGTATAACCTGTTTTCGGATGCATAAAACCTAGAGCTGATGATTATTTCAAATCCATCAATGTCAAGGCGTACCGGACCAACGAGCCTTTTATTTTGGCAAATCAAGCAACACATATATTTTCTTGGAAGACACATTTGCGCGTAGCGATGGTGGAAGTATTGCAAAGGTTTGAAGCGAGAGAATTCGTTTAATGAAGTTGCACAACAAGATGATGCTTACTTGCTCACGATGTACAAGATAACACAGATGTTCCTAATATCTTTGAGAACCATCCGTCAATGGCGCGGCGAAAAGATTACTGTCGTCTTTGTGGACATACAAGAGTTGATCAAGAAGAAGCCAGCGTTGAGGGGCGAAGAAGAAGATGACACGTGGGGAATTACGATTCAGGCGATACACATGGCGAAGATGTTGGCGCTGCTGCTGCGGATGATGATTACATTGCTTTTGTCGTATTTGCACTGTCGGAAGGCGTTTTTATCTACTATGTGAAATTGTGTTTGCTATGACAAGCTGAAAACGATGAACATGTTGTTTAGTATTTTCTTTGTGAGAACATCACTTGTTATGTATGCTGATTTGTGTTTGGTGATTGTATGACAACTAAAACATGATGACATTGTTGTTTAGTTGTACTCATATTTGGCTGTGAAACTTGAATTTGATGACATAGTTTGCTGTTGGACTGCAATTTGCTCGGCGTCTTGAATGAGAACAAAGCTGACCGGCAGGGCCTCTGCTATCTATTTATTTATATGAGCAAAGGGATACCCCTGATTTCCGTTAATAGAAATCATTAGATGTTCACAACACTCGCCTTGACCTGCTACGGGTTTCATTCATTACTAGTTTCAGCAAAGTGCTCATGTAAGTAGCCCTTGAATACATCACGAGTGCTACATACTTTGCAAATAAAGAGACAATCATCCTCTGAGCACATCGATTTTGCCCATTATCTTCACAAGCTCTTTCATCTCCTCATTGTTGTCAAGGCCGTTCAGCATTTGTTGCTTGGCCATGATCGGAGGGCTGCATCTTTAACCTACTCTGCATCTTCCTCTTCATCGTTCCTTGATTACTTGTCCAACACCCCAACCTGCTTGGTATTGGGATTCCTCGGCTAACCAAATAATCAGCGTGGTTGCATTCCCCACATCGAGAACTTCCCGAAATACAAATCACACGAATCTTCCCTTTTACGCATGAATCAAATTGGAAGATCATCAACAAACTATTAAAAAATCAGCAACTAAAGCAGCGAACAACACTTAAACATATTATTACCCCATGATTCGGGCATTTGTAGAAGACTTCGGCCGGGGTTGCGGATTGTGGTTGAGGCAGCGACGGATGACTCTGCGTGATTTGCAGCGGTGGCACCACCTGTGAGCGGGTTGCGATGAGCAATCGGCTGCGGTCGCTTATCTTGGCGAAGTGTGATGAGACCCATAAGCGATGAATGCGGGTGGCGACTTGGCGCATATCTGGTTGTTACTGCTTGAAGAAGCGGTGGGCGAGCAACCGGCGGACATGGTTGTTGCGGCGAGCTTCGATGCTAAGCGAGTAAGTAAAGAAGAGAAGCGAGCGTTGGATATGTCGGTTCCATTACTTGCGAGTAGCATAGCACCATATATAGTCATAGTCTAGGTTTGGATTGAACCAGCTACATGAACACGTCTTTCTTTTTCTAAAACTTCGGCAGCGTCTCTTTCTTTGGTACACTAGCTTGTTCATCGCCTTCCCAAGTCTTTGATTTTCTTTCCCTTTTTTTGCGAGGAAGGAAGGAGGACAAAATTGAGAGTTCCTCGGACTCGAACCCAAGACCTCTCGGTTGAAAACCAAGGTGCTAGTCACTTATGTGGCGAGCGTTCCTGTGAGGAGGGCGGCAATGACGACGCATTTTTCCTCGCAGTTTTCTTCCTATATATAAAAAGTATGCTACTTGGTGTCCGCTTAGTCAAAAAGCGATTGTGCCAACCTTGACCGTTCGATTGACATTCAACGTCTGTCGTGTTTCTTGATCTCTTCTTCCTCGAGCCATAAAAGCCAAACCAGCGCCCGGTGAACCGCTGCTCCGCCTCCGGTGGGTGGCTGTGATCTTCCCGGCTCCTATTCATTTCCGTCCGAGGCCTCACCATCGTCCTCCGTGCTTGCGCTTGGGCTCGCCCCCTCGGTGTTGTCAACATGGTCAACAAGCAAGAGAGGAATAAGGAGATATTTGTACATGGTGAGGATGACGATAAAGGACCAGCGTATGCGATAATTTTGTTTTTTCGGGATGGAGAAGGGTATCAAGCTGGGTTGTGCGGGACCCGTGGCCCGTCTAGCCAGCTTTTATTTCATATGTTTAGCACATGACCAGCCAGTTTGTTTTTCCTTTACGAAAAATGGCTAGCCAGCTATTTTGTTTTTTTGAGAATAACCAACATAGGCCTACTTGCTTTCTCGCCTGTTTGGTGGAAATCTTTCAAGGCGAGGAGGGATGCATTTGCCCAGAAAATGGGCTATAAGTAATAAGAAATGGGCTATAAGTAATAAGAAATGGGCTATAAGTAATAATAAATGGGCTGTAAAATGAAAAAATACAGCAAACAGGCAATTAGTTCCCAAATCTTGTTTTCTTTGGATTTTGATATTTTAAATTTCATTGTTTTGTGTGGGTAAAATTTCATTGAATTTAAATTAAGGTATATTTAGATTTAAAATTAATTTGAATCCGGCTAGAAATTTGGGCTGTATCTTTGTTTGGGACAGATTTGGAGGCTGACTTGTGGGTCTACTAGGTTGGCGTGTACTTTGGCTTTGTCAACTTAGTCCACAAGCGATTCTAGCAGCGATGACCGTTGGATGTTAATCCAGCGGCGTCTTCTTCTTCAATATCGATCTTCTTGCTCGGCCGCCCAAACCAGCTCGGTGGGACTGCTGCTCCGCCTCCGTGGTGGTTGTCTTTTGCCGCTGAGCCCGCACCGCCCACCCTACTTCATTCTGGCGAGGCCATTCCTCTACTCACCCACCTCCTGTTATTTTCCGGCGGCGGCGGACGATAAACCCTCGTACTCCCCACCGCGTGGGCAACCATTGCCGAGTCTTCCCGGCTCCGTGTCGTTCCTTCCTAGTGGATTTAACCCATTTGGCCACGGGCGCCACATATAGCATGTGGCGGTGCTTTTATCCTTACAACATGCCTCCAAATATACGCACAATCAAACTACATGATGGCCTTGCTCATCCCGGGTCCAAAAGTCACAGGAAAGGATTTTGATTTGTTCATGGAGCCTCTTGTGGAGGAACTTCAGACTATGGAAGGGTGTTCTCCTCGAGACCTATAGCAGCCACTGATTTCTTTCTGCATGCTATTGTAATTTGGTGCATCCATGATTATCAGGCTTTAGGCACTATGTCGAACCAAGCGACACATGGTTACAATGCATGTGTTAGCTGTATGAGGTCCGCTGTCATCATACTACTTAAGATCTGTTACATTGGACACGTCGTTTCCTTGCCAAGGGGCGCATCCTAGAAAATACCGAAGACATGTGTTCAATGCAAAGCATGAAGCGTGATGCGAGGCTCACCGCCGATGAGTTGCAAGTGGAATTAGAAGGTCGGGCATATTACAGGAAACCATCACGGTAATGGTAGCGCGGAAAGGAGGCGTGTACGGTAGAGAGATTATTGTTTACCGAGTCCACTTTGTGGGACTTGGAGTATTGGAAAGATTTGGATCTGCGGCATAATCTTGATGTGATGCATCGAGAAAAATATATTGTGACAACATTATCGGCACACTTCTTAACATTGAAGGCAAGATGAAAGATACCTTAAAATCTAGGATTGACTTGACATACCGGGGTATCTGAAAAGTTTGCGGTGCAAGATGAAGGTAAACCACGGGATATGGCACGGATGTATGCGTCTTGGACAAGGTAAAAGAAAAAGAATGCGAGGTCCTATCACGTGTAGATTCCCACATGGATTTGCTTCCAACCACGAAAGGAGAGTCGGTCGAGATGGAAACAAGGTAAAGGGTTGAAAACTCATGATTGCCCGTCCTACTTCAAAGGTTTTACGTTATCCTTAGAGGATTGGGCATACGACCTCTGAGCGATTCGCGAGTTGGGACAATTCTTGAGGAACTGCGGTAGAAATATCGGGGATAGATGCTTTGGGCGTCTTAGACACAAGATACCAACTATCCTATGTGACCTTGAGAAGATATATCCTCGGCCTTCTTTGATGTGATGGTGCATTTGGCTGTTCATCTACGATGAGGCACTACTTAGAGGTCGATGCAGTATGGCTGGATGTACCCTATTGAAAGCGGCTAGGCACTTTCAAGGGCTATGTTAGAACGAGCTAGACCAAGGGTTCCATGCGAGAGGCCTACATTGCTCTGAAGCGTTGACATTACGCTCAAAATACATTAAACGGTGATCGAGCTTAGCAAAGTGGGTGAAGACAATCCGGGCTCAATGTTTTCGATTATACATTAGAATTCTGAGGAAGAGTCGACAAGAGGACAAACCTAAAGATTTGGACAAAATGGTTTGGTATGTGTTGAATAACTATCACGAGATACCTTATATCAAGTAAGTGCGATCTTGCAACATACATCAATCTACTAAACTTGCACATTCTTATATATCTAGATGTTTGGCGATCACTATGTTGTGCAGCATGTACAAGAGGAATTCTTGCCGCAAAATCAAGAAACATTGACAAACTGGTTATGGCAGGATTTGTGAAATGGTTCAAGAACCATATAAGCTTTTGAAGTGCCTTTGTCGGTTTTTAATATATTGAGTACATAAGATGATCAGGTTGTCTATTTTCTAACCATAGGTTAAAGATCGGGAGGATGGGCAGGCGATTGATGATGCCCTTTACTCACTAGCAATGGGTCACGATACTCGGGTAAGACATTATGAATCTTGTATTGTTGGAGATATGCGCTACAACACCCTGCACGAAGCGAAGACACAAAGCATTGCCATCATGAGCGCGGATACGTGACAAAGAGACAAGCTGAAATGTATGCTAACATAACGAGACATTGTTGATTCTTGATATATCTCCGATTTGAGGATCATCGGTGTGTGGTTACTGTTGTGCATCGTTGGTATAACCTGTTTTCGGTGCAAAACCTAGAGCTGATGATTGTTTCAAATCCATCAATGTCAAGGCGTACCAGACCAGAGCCTTTTATTTTGGCAAATCAAGCAACACATATTTTTTCTTGGAAGACACATTTGCCGTGGCGATGGCGGGAGTATTGCAAGGTTTGAAGCGGAAGATCGTTTAATGAAGTTGTACAACAAGATGATGCTTACTTGCTCACGATGTACAAGATAACACGATGTTCCTAATATCTTTGAGAACCATCACGTCAATGGCGCGGCGAAAAAGATTACGTCGTCTTTGTGGACATACAAGAGTTGATCAAGAAGAAGCCAGCGTTCGAGGGGCGAAGAAGATGACACCGTGGGAATTACAATTCAGGCGATACACATGGCGAAGATGTTGGCGCTCTTGCTGCGGATCATGATTACATTGCTTTTATCGTATTTACTGTCGGAAGGCGTTTTTATCTACTATGTGAAATTGTTTTGCTATGACAATTGAAACACGATGAACATGTTGTTTAGTATTTCTTTGTGAGAACATCACTTGTTATGTATGCTAATTTGTGTTTGGTGATTGTGAAAACTAAAACATGATGACATTGTTGTTTAGTTGTACTCATATTTGGCTGTGAAACTTGAATTTGATGACATAGTTTGCTGTTGGACTGCAATTTGCTCGGCGTCTTGAATGAGAACAAAGTACGACCGACGGGCCTCGCTATCTATTTATTTATATGAGCAAAGGGATACCCCTGATTTCCGTTAATAGAAATCATTAGATGTTCACAACCTTTCGCCAGCCTGCTACGGGTTTCATTCATTACTAGTTTCAGCAAAGTGCTCATGTAAGTAGCCCTTTGAATACATCACGAGTGCTACATACACTGCAAATAAAGAGACAATCATCCTCTGAGCACATCGATTTTGCCCATTATCTTCACAAGCTCTTTCATCTCCTCATTGTTGTCAAGGTCGTTGGTATTTGCTTGCCATGATCGAGGAGAATGCGTCTTTTATACATCTTCCTCTTACTCGTTCCTTGATTACTTGTCCAACACCCCAACCGTTGGTATGGGATTCCTCGGCTAACCAAATAATCAAGCGTGGTTGCATTCCCCACATCGGAACTTCCCGAAATACAAATCACCAATCTTCCCTTTTACGCATGAATCGAATTGGAAGATCATCAACAAACTATTAAAAACTCAGCAACTAAAGCAGCGAACAACACTTAAACATATTATTACCCCATGATTCGGGCATTTGTAGAAGACTCGACCGGGGTTGCGGATTGTGGTTGAGGCGACGGATGACTCTGCGTGATTTGCAACCCTGTGAGCGGGTTGCGATGAGCAATCGGCTGCTTGATGCGCATGCGGCGAAGTGTGATGAGACCCATAAGCGATGAATGCGGGTGGCGACTTGGCGCATATCTGGTTGTTACTGCTTGAAGAAGCGGTGGGCGGGCAACCGGCGGACATGGTTGTTGCGGCCGAAGCTTGATGCTGGCGAGTAAGTAAAGAAGAGAATCTGACGTTGGATATGGGTTCCATTACTTGCGAGTAGCATAGCACCATATATAGTCATAGTCTAGGTTTGGATTCGAACCAGCTACATGAACACGTCTTTCTTTTTCTAAAACTTCGTAGCGTCTTTCTTGGTACACTAGCTTTATTCATCGCCTTCCCAAGTCTTTGATTTTCTTTCCTTTTTTTAGGAAGGAAGGAGGACAAAATTGAGAGTTCCTCAGACTCGAACCCAAGACCTCTCGGTTGAAAACCAAGGTGCTAGTCACTTATGTGGCGAGCGTTCCTGTGAGGAGGGGCCAGACGAGCATATTTTCCTCGCAGTTTTCTTCCTATATATAAAGTATGCTACTTGGTGTCCGCTTAGTAAAAAGCGATTGTACCAACCTTGACGTTCGATTGACATTCAACGTCGTCGTGTTTCTTGATCTCTTCTTCCTCGAGCATAAAAAGCCAAACCAGCGCCGGTAGACGCTTTGCTCCGCCTCCAGTGGCTGGTGTGATCTTCCAGCTCCTATTTTTCCGTCGAGGCCTCACCAAATCCTCCGTGCTTTCGCTTGCGGCTCGCCCTCGGTGTTGTCAACATGGTCAACAACCGAGAGGAATAAGGAGATATTTGTACATGGTGAGGATTACCGGGACCCAGCAGCGTATGTGATAATTTGTTTTTTCGGGATGGAGAAGGGTATCAAGCGGGTTATGCGGGACCCGTGGCCCGTCTAGCCAGGCTTTTATTTCATATGTTTGCTTGCATGACCAGCAGTTTGTTTTTCCTTTACGAAAAATGGCTAGCCAGCTATTTTGTTTTTGAGAATAACCAACATAGGCCTACTTGCTTTTCATACTATTGCTGGAAATCTTTCAAGGCGAGGAGGGATGCATTTGCCCAGAAAATGGGCTATAAGTAATAGGAAATGGGCTATAAGTAATAAGAAATGGGCTATAAGTAATAATAAATGGGCTGTAAAATGAAAAAATACAGCAAACGCAATTAGTTCCCAAATCTTTTTCTTTAGTTTGATATTTTAAATTTCATTGTTTTGTGTGGGTAAAATTTCATTGAATTTAAATTAAGGTATATTAAGATTTAAAATTAATTTGAATCGGCTAGAAATTTAAGACTGTATCTTGTTTGGGACGATTTGGAGGCTAACTTGTGGGTCTACTAGGTTGGCGTGTACTGGCTTTGTCAACTTAGTCCAAGCGATTCTAGCAGCGGTGACCGTTGGATGTTAATCCATGGCGTGCTTCTTCTTCAATATCTGATCTTGCTCGGCCGCCCAAACCCACTCGGTGGGACTGCTCCGCCTCCCGTGGTGTTGTCTTTGCCGCTGAGCCCTTCCGCCCTCCTACTTCATTGCTGGCGAGGCCATTCCTCCACCACCTCCTGATTTTTCCCGGCAACGGCGGACCGATGGCTCCTCGTACTCCCCACCGCGTGGGCAACCATTGCGAGAGTCTTCCCGGCTCCGTGGTTCCTTCCTGGCCTCGTTGTAGTCCACCGCCATGGTGCTCTCGGTATGACCTGGTCAGCGTCAGCGAGCGACATCCATCGACGATGGTACCAGCAGCAAAATAATGATTCCTCCACGGCGGTGGGGACCCACGGGAAGGGACCTACGTATTTAAATGCCCCGGCCGACATGTCGGACCCACCAGCTATATCTTTGCAGCGAGAAGTGCCTCCTTATTACGCACAAAAAATGAATACCCACCCGCTAGATGGGACCCACCATGGGAGGATGACTTAGGGCCAACTAAGTTGGGGACGGAGGGCTTTGTCAACTTAGTCAATATGAACGATTTAGCTCCAAAGGACGCACGAGTCCATCCAACGGCCATAGTGCTTTTTCAACCCCTCGGCTTCTTGCTCCCCCAAAAGAGCGCCGGTTGCCCGTTTCTCTGGGTCGGGTTGTGATGCCGCGAGGCCTCACCCCCCTACTACCCCACCGCTGGCCCGGTATCCTCTACTACCCACACCCTCGTTATTTGGGGACGCACCTCACCCCCAAAACCAAGGAACCTCAAATTTCTCCCTGGCTACCATGCCCCTTTCCCGCCCGGGCCCCTTCCTAGGCCTCGCCAAACCACCGCCGGGTCTTTGCCGGGGTAACGTGGTCAAGACCCTTCCTAAGAGTACGACGTGAGAGGCAATTGGGTCCAGCGGCCGCAAGGAAGGCCCCTTATTACGGAAAATAATTATTCTCCACCGACAGGGGACCCAGGACGGGCCACCTTTTTCAAAAAAGCCTCGACCGCGGGACCCACCGACGGGCACGAGAAAAAACATTCACCCCCCTCGACCCACCGGAAGTGCCTTTATTACGCACAAAAAATGAATACCCCTTGTTAGCGGGACCCACCATGGTGGAGGCTAATTAGGCCTACTAAGTTGACGGGACGGGCCTTTGTCAACTTTAGTCAATATGAACGATTCTAGCTCCAAGGACGGATGTCCATCCAACGGCCATAGTGCTTTTTCAACCTCCGGTCTTCTTGCTCACCCCCCAAAACGCCGGTCGGCCCATGCCCCCCCCCGTTTGGGGCGGGCCTGGAGGCCTCACCGCCTTTACTATTCCCACCGCGCCCCCCGGGCGACGGCACCCACACCGCCCGAACCGAACCTCAGATTTCTCCGCGGCTTCCACCCGGGCCTTTCCGCTCCCCGTCCCCTTCCTAGGCCCCGCCCACCGCCGGTGTCGGATGGTCCGTGGTCAAGGAACATCATCGGACGGGATGACGGGAGAGGCCGAACGGTCCACCCGCAGAAGGAAGTGCCCCTTTATTACCGAAAATAATGATTCTCCACCGACAAGACCCACCGACGGGCCATCGATTTGTAAAAACATTTC
>JAHIAM010001013.1:0-59990 GCA_021605205.1 Aegilops longissima
GGTGGAGACTTGATCTTCGGCGGATTGAGCCACGATAGCGTGCGCCTTTGTCTCGATGGAGCGCGATCTAGCTCTGCCGCCGAATAGTGCCTTGGAAGCGCACGGGTCGCTCAGGCCCTTGGCTGGGCCGACTCCTGATCAGGGCGAGTGGTTGGACACCGCCTGGGAGCCTACGATCTCTATGGCTTTTGGCGAACTCCATCCCTGTCTTTGCGAAGACCGTGACTCCAAGGTGCGGACTCCTCTCCGGACTCCGAACCCTCAGCGCCCTTGTCAGAATCCGATTGGGCACGGTCATGGAGTTCACTACATGGGCATCTTTCGGCTTCGCCCTTTGGCGACATCCTGAATTCACTAAAGTCTCTGTTTATCACGGAGAGCCTGGCGGACTACTGATCCGGGAAGGTTGAGATATGGATGACGAGGAAATTCAGCGCCACCACCACCCACTTTGTAGCCAGCGCCGATGATTTAACCGACATGCTCGACTTCGACTCGAAGACACCGGCGGTATGGATGATGATCACAGAGCGACCAAGAACCCGGTGCCTACGAGACGCTGGAGGCCACCTCGTCATCGACATATACATGGTGGACATCCAAAAGATGGGAGCAGCGATGGAACACTAGAGAGATAACCCTCAAGAAACAGCCCAAGCGCCCGGCGTCGTGGCGCCGCTCTAAATCCGCCACAGCAAAGCGGTGATTCCGGCACGGAGATAATAACACCGGACGGTGCGAAGACAACCCCTCGGCAAGATTCAGCACGGGAGGAGGAGAAGCCAGCCCTCATGATAGAGCGGCGACGGGGAGGTGGAGGGCGATAATTATATGCCTCCCTCGAAGATGAGGCAAGCCTCGGCGGCGGCAATTTGTCATGCTTGAGGATCCCTTGAGCAGGAGGCGTTTCAAATGCAGGCTTATGGCCCGGCAAGCAGCCTCAAGAAAAAGCAGCAGCAGCTTAGAGCTGACCAAGACCTGCTAGGCTGACGGATGGACTGAAGTCCTTGCAGCGAAGAGTATGAACTTCGAGCGCCCTCCAAGAGATACCCCAAGCATGAGCTGCTACCCCAATTAGAGGAAGCCGCACCCAAACCTACATCACCAGCGCATGATCGGCCGACCGGCCACCCGTGGTCGCGACAAAGAGGCCTCTAGACCCTCCATTCAAGCCAGGGGCTCCCTTTTGAGGGCTCCCAATTGTGTCATTCTTTTTCTTTCTTCTTTTTCTTACTTTCAGGACTCCGTTTTCGGAAGTCTGTCCGCACTAAATTGCGAACTCACGATGCAACAGCCGGGGAAGCGACTACGTCAGTGTCCATGTGGTCTCTACTACAAGCATTATACCTGTTTACATACCATCCGCAGCTTACCCCTGGAAAGGACATGTTAAATAGTCCCATCCCTTGCTTACCGCACTATTTGTATCGATTCGCTTCCATTGCAGTACCTTTTGAATAAACAATACATAGCTTTTGCCTATTAGTGCACTCCTTTATTTATCTATATATATATATATATATATATATATATATATATATATATATATATTCATTTCATGACATGTTGCACCCGTACACTTTAGTACGGCCAATACACCAGGGCTTAAGTACCCCAAAAGTATGGTGTGATAAGTCCGAACACTTTCACAAGTGCGGCACCCGAACTTATAGCATTATATGCATCGGCTCGAATCATGTCTTGGGTCAATAGTTGGGTTTGCCCAGCTCCCATGTTTTGGTACCTTACGTTACATTATATCGGCTAAGGTAGCGCTGGGAGAACCACTGCGATTGTGCCCCGGTTGAGGTGGGTTGAGCACCTCGGTGGAAAGCTAAAACTGGCCGTCATGATAGAGGCGAGGCGTCGCTGTTCGAGAGGTTTTTGGGTCCCTAAAGACTTATGCGCTTAGAGCGAGTCGGCATTGTCCGCCAAAGGCGTGGATAGCGCCCGAACTCGGTCTTCGAATACTAGGGGCTTTGCGAAATTTAAAATTATAGAATTCTATGGCTAAGTGAGAGTGTTCAAGCACTATAAGTCCGGTTGCCTTGTTCGTCGTGTTGGCGCCTCCTCGAAGGACCCAAGAATGGGAACAAGAGCGCTCAAGTTTATCCCAACACCCCACACTCGTGGCATGGGGGCTGAAATAACGACTTGCCATCTCTCAAATTTGATAAGCGGCCGCCAGAAGGTAATATTTTAAATTCTGGCGTTGCTTAGCGCATATGAACAAGTTTTCAGCGTCTGGGATAACAAATCGAGTCTATTCAAAATTACATCTTTGGAGCATTCACCGCTTATCTGGCGGGCACCTTCAGGGCGCCCTCATAGTACATTTGAACTTGCGATGCTCCTTGCCCTTGGTGGCCCGTCCGTCACAAGCTTCTCGCATCCAGCTTGCCACGGTGCACTTTAGCACGGGCAAGGGCCCGACAGGCACCTTCAATGCGAGCGGAGCTTGATGACTTCAATCCATGGACAGGCGTCCACCAGCCGCTACACTAGCCCAAAGTAGCTCCCGGGCATGGCTTCCAATGGCCCGGCCGAACTATGAGGCCCTTCATGGCCTTTTTGGCGACCTTGTGGAGCTCGACCAGCTGCTTCAGCTGGTTGCTCGAGGCACGGATGTTCGGCCTCGACATCTTGAGACCAGAACACCTTCTCCGTCGAGCTCCCCTCCTTGGCGCGGTGGAACGCGGCAGCATCAGACACACTACGGGGCAGATCTGCGAATGCTCCTGGAGAGCTCAGGATTCGGGTAAGTAATAGGTAATTCACTTTCACATGCTTGCTTTGCATAAAGAATGCCTTACCCGCCTCTATCTTCTTTAATGATTCAATCTCTTCGAGGGCTTTTTGGGCTTCGGCCTTAGCGGCTTTGGCACTCTCAAGAGCCAAGGCGAGCTCGGACTCTCGAGTCTTCGAGTCACGCTCCAAACTCTCGTGTTTTTCCACGAGATCTTGGGGCTCTTGCCGCACCTCCGCCACCCGCGCCTCCTGCTTCTCTCGCTCGGCGTGTTCCGCGGCGACTTTGCTTTCGGCTGTGGACACCGCTTCCTTCAGGGTCGCCACCTCGTTAGTGGCCCCTACAATACCCACGTTAATCCTGTCATTTTTGCAACCAAATCCTTTCTATTAGGAATTACTTTAATAAGGTATTACTTACCTTCCTTGTCCTCGAGCTGCTTCTTGGCAAGGCCGAGCTCGTTCTCGGACCGCTCGAGGCTCTGCTTCAGTGCATTGACCTCCGCAGTCAGTGCGGCAGAGGTCAGCAGCGCAGCCTGCATTCCCATATTGACATATTTATGTTAGACTCCTTCGTCTATCTTTTTAGATCATTAGTACGGCTTTTCTTTCTGAACACCGAACTAAGCATCAGGGGCTACTGTCTATGCAGTAATATTTTTACATATTCTAAACTTACCTCAAAGCCTGTTAGAAGGCTGGTACAGGCTTCAGTTAGCCCGCTCTTGGCGGACTGAACTTCTGGATCACCACACTCATAACAGTGTGGTGCTCCTCGTTGATGGAGGCACCGTTAAGCGCCTCCAGCAAGCTATCCGGTGCCTCCGGATGGACGGAGGTCACCGGCGTCGTAGTCTTACCCTTCTTGCAAAGGGGCCACTTGCCGGACTTCGGAACCACTGAAGGTTCCGGTACGGAGTCCGGCACAGGGCCGGACTTAGAGCCCTCTGGGGTTTCGCCCCCTTTGCGCCCAGAGTCCGGGAGGTCGCCTTGCGGCGCCTCCAGGACCACCTCCTCCTGGCTGGGCCCCTTTTGGGACTCCACCGCGGTATCATCGGCGACACGAGGAGAGGAGGCGGTCGGAGTGAAGTGCTATTCACATCCAGCGAACCCAGAGAGCCGCTCGGCCAAGCGGCGAGCTAAATCCTTAGGCGGGCTACATGGTCATATTGGCGTTAGAAGACACTGTCGACAAATAAAAGTCATGAACTATTCGAAGTCCGGACACTTACGATCTCGCCGAGGCTTGGCCTTGGTGGCCCTCCTCCTCGTCGTTGTCGGCGTTGGTGGAGAAGTCCGGAGGAAGGGTCCTTCCTTTCTTGGACCCTCCGGCCTCCCGGTCAGGCGGCCTTTCTTTTCTTCTCTCCCTCCGCTGGGGGAGAGGCTTCTTCTCCTCCTCCTCGTCCTCGGAGGTATTCCGCCTCGGAATCGTCCGGACGATGAGTCCGACAACACTGGCGTCGGGCACTCCTTGAGTCCCGTGGCCTTCTTCTTGGCCTTCTTCTCGGCACCACGTGAGGTGCGGAGCCAGCAACCCATCAATCGGCGTCTGCTTGGGTCTTACGGCAAAGGGCGGACGGTTAATCTGTCAGGAAGTCTTCAACCAATCCTGTCAAAGGTTAGGGAGTTTTAGATCCCATAGAGTCAATCTATGAAAACAAGAGTCCCATAAAGGGTAAAATAACTTACCTCGCTGGCTTGACGCTGCGAGCTGAATCATGATCTTGATGGCGGATGTGGGAGCCTCGGCGCCCTGGAACAGCACCTTCCAGGCATCTTCATATGTAGTGTCGAAGAGCCTTTTCAGAGTTGGGTGTTGTGTCGGATCGAACTCCCACTATTTGAAGGCCTGTTGAGGGAGTCCTGGATTAGGGGGTGTCCGGATAGCCGGCCTACCATCATCAGCCGAACTATCATCTGCCGGACTATCATCATCGACCGGACTCCAAGACTATGAAGATACAAGATTGAAGACTTCTCCCCGTGTCCGGATGGGACTTTCCTTGGCGTGGAAGGCAAGCTTGGCGATACGGATATGTAGATCTCCTACCATTGTAACCGACTCTATGTAACCCTAGCCCTCTCCGGTGTCTATATAAACCGGATGGCTTTAGTCCGTAGGACTACGATCAACAACCCTTACAATCATACCATAGGCTAGCTTCTAGGGTTTAGCCTCCTTGATCTCGTGGTAGATCTACTCTTGTAAACATCCACAATATCAATATCAATCGAGCAGGACGTAGGGTTTTACCTCCATCAAGAGGGCCCGAACCTCGGTAAAACATCGTGTCCCTTGCCTCCTGTTACCATCCGCCTAGGCGCACAGTTCGGGACCCGTGCCGAGATCCGCGGTTTGACACCGACATTGGTGCTTTCATTGAGAGTTCCTCGTATGCGTCACCGATAGGCTTGATGGCCTCTTCAATCAACAACGGCGCAGTCTGGGTGAGACCTTTCTCCCGGACAGATCTTACGTATTGGCGGCCGCTGCGGCCAACTCACTTGGCCATCTGGAGCAGATCGAAAGCTCGCCCTGGCCCGTCAGTCAGGTTTGGAAGCCTAAACTTCACGGCCGATATCCGGGGACTTGATCTTGATGGATCTGAGCCACAGCCGGGCGTGCAGCGCTGTCACGATGGGCATGACCTAACTCTGCGCGGACAGCACCTTGGAGGCCGCACCAATTCGCTCCGACCCATAGTCCGGAGCCGATCGCTCGGATCGAGGGCGGATGGCTGGACACCGCCTCGGGAGCTGCAACTTCTCTGGCGATGGGCGAACACTTACCTTGTCCGCATAAAGCTCATGACTCCGAGGTGCCGGACTCCCTACCGGACTCCGAACCTCCTGCGCCCCTGCCAGTCGAATTGGATTGGGCGCCGATCATGGAATTCACCGCTGCGGACATCTTTCAGCACTCTCCCTTCGGCGATATCATAAATTCACTGAAGCATCTCTCGCTATCCGGAGAGCCCTGGCCGAACTACGGCCATGATGGTTGGGATGCGGACGGCGAAGAAATTCAGACCCACCCACCACCCGCCGTAGCCACCGTCGGCGGTTTAACCGACATACTTGACTACGACTCCGAAGACATCGGCGGTATGGGCGGCGATGCGGAGACTACCAAGAACCGGTGCCTACAGACACGGAAGACCACCTCGTCATACCACATATACATGGTGGACACCCCAAAGGAAGCGATAACGAGGAACAACGGGGCGCGAGAGGATAATCTCGCCGATAAAGAACCAAAAGCGGCGTAAGCGCCGCCCTAAGTCCCGTCTCGATCAAAGCAGCCTTCCTAACGACCCGGTGATAGAGCAGGGCAAACCAGCGGACGACGAACAGGGCGAGCGGATAATCAACCCCTTCACGGAGCAATCAACAGTCCGGACACAACACCGAGCATAGAACATACACAAAAACTTGTCGCCACTGCAAGAAGTTTGAAGAAGGTGAAAGCGGAAGCTCAAAACAGCGAAGACACGCTTAGAATGAAGTGGAGCAAAGTATTCAAGACTGCGAACAAATATGGCAATGGCCATCAAACTAAAACTACCAAGCGCAAGTTGCTGCCAGAATTTGACGAGGAAGCCATAGAGCCTTCACGGTCAAAAAATAAAGAGGCGCGCTGGCGGATAGGCGGCAGATGACAGGCCCAAAGCGACAAGCGGGCTGCACACAAGCGAATTATAATCCGGGAAGCGGACGGCCCAACTAGGTCCATCTACGGGTCAAAAAGAGGACCCGAAGTAACACACCACGACAAGTGTTGAAGACAGCGACACACCCAAATACAGGCGCCGCACACCCGCTATATTTTACCGATGAGGTGCTGGATCATGAATTTCCAGCAGGGTTCAAACACATAAACATAGAGGCATCTGACGACACAACAGACCACAGAGTCTGGATAGAAGATTACATACTACACATACACATGGCTAGAGGAGATGATCTCACGCCATAAAATACCTACCCTCAAGCTCAAAGGGCCAACTCGGCATTGGCTCAAAAGCCTCCCAAAAAACTGTTGGAAGTTGGGAAGAGCTTGAGGGCGCGTTTAGAACAAATTTTCAAGGGACTTATGTCCGCCCTCCGGATCTGAGACGATCTGAGTCATATAACCCAACAGCCGGAGAATCAATGCGCAAATTCTGGAACACGTTCCTTACCAAAAAGAACCAAATAGTCGATTGTCCGGACTTGAAGCCCTAGCAGCTTTTAAACACAGCGTCCAGAGACGAATGGCTCGCTGAACACCTCGCCAAGAGAAGCCAAGAACAATGGCGCGCTAACAAGCCTCATGACGCGCTTTTGCGGAGAAGACAGCTAGCTAGCAAGATGCAGCACCAGCGACCGAGTACATCCGAGATCGGTGATGGAAGCAGACAGATCACGGCGCAGGAAAGACCAGCACGGAATAAAGAAAAAAGCCCAAAGAGGCACGGCGGTCAACACGGATTCAAAAGCTCATGACCAAACAATACAACACGACCTCTCAAGGAGAACAGAGCGAGCTATCAAATTTAAACAAGATTTTAGATCGGATATGTCAAATCCACGAGTACCCGGAAGGCACGCAAACCATACCAACGAAATTGTTGGGTTTTAAACAGTCCGGCAGACTCAACGCCCGGACACAAGGGGCTCGATGCCAAGCGAGGCGATGACGAACCCCACCAGCGAGCACCGGAAGTCAAAAGACTTTCCCACAAGAAGTCAAAACAGTAAACTCGCTTCACGTGATAGTACGGAAAGCCAACACGGCACTCGCTAAAACAAGTGTCGCATGATCCACCCCAATGGACCGAGATTGGACGTCAAAACCAATCACTTTCGAGCATCTGGATTAGTCCAGAAGTATCCGGAACGCAGGATAGACTGCCTTGATAGTGGATCCCATAATAGACGGACTGCAATTAAACGCAGGTTTTGATGGGCAGCGGCAGTGACTTGAACCTGCTATTTCCGGACACAATCCACAAGTGGGGATAGACCCTACTACAATTCGGCATAGCCGCACTTCCTTCAAAGGAGTGGCGCCAGGCCCTTACGCCAGGTGCACAGTTTCATTATTACCAGCAGTTGTGTTAGGGTCACCTGACAAATTCCGACGAGAAAAGCTAACCTTTCATGTTGCCCGATTTAAAAGTAGCTATCAAGCATCCTGGACGGAAGCTTTAAATCGCTTCAATGCAATACCACATTACGCGTCTCTTACGCTTAAAATGCCCGGTCCACGTGGCATCATTTCATTAAAAGGTCACTTGAGACCCCGGACACGGCTGGACGAGTCCGAAATAAATAAGCTAGGGGCTACCTAGCCGCACATCCCTTCAAAAGGGTTTGCACATATAATCCATAATGAGCTAGCATAGGCTCAGCTTTCTTAATCTATATTTCAATTTTTACGCACTTTCTCGCATGATTTCTTTTCCAACCAAGTTCCTCTCTTTTTCGGATGAACAGCGTGCACACCCATCGAGGATACGGCTGCGGAGACACAAAGCAGAGCGTGCCGTAGGGACCGTTGTAAGGACTCTTTTCGGACTAAGACCCTCGTAAACCTTTCTTCTGTCTCTTGTTGCTATAATCCCTGGTTTATCATTATAACCAGAGTGGAGGCGGCATTTTGGCATCGGCGCGCAGAATAACCTGCCGTGCACGGACACAAGGGGCTTAGGGCTTTGTTTTGCCCGCTATTATAAAGACCGAACACCTTCGGAGTGTTAAATCGTCTCGAGTTAGGCCTTATATGCATCAGCTCGAATCATGTCTTTGGTCAAATGTTGGGTTTGTCCGGCTCCTGTGTTTTGATGCCTTACGTTCCGTATCATCGCTAACGCGGCTCGGAGAACTACTCGATTGTGCCCCGATTCGCCTGGCGAGCACCTCGATGAAAGCCAAAACTGTTGTCATGATACAGCGAGAGACTGGTCAACCACTCGATCGACCATAGGAATGTTTAGGATTCCTCCGTTTGTGACGAAGGGCGTTTCGGCCAGGCACATCTGCGCCCAATTCGGAGGCGTGGTGCCCCGTGGGCTATGTCGTAGCCCCACCCTCGAACTCCATGGCTAAGTGAAAGTGATAAAGCATTATAGTCCGGTTGCCTCGTTTTCTCGCTACCACCTCCTTTACAGGACCGAGACATCGGATTAAGTGTGAAAACGCGCTATTTTTGCGAACACCCCGCACCTTGTGCGTGGGGGCTGAAGCCGACGATCGCCATCTTTCAGGTTATACACACGTATACATGAGCGGCCGCATAGGAGATATTCTATTACTTGAACGCACAAGTATAAAAGGCGCTTACATCATAAATATCATTTTACATCTTATAAGCGTTCATTGAGCGTAACATTTTTCGAAAGCACTTTGTGACTCTATTACACGAGCACCACGCAGATGCCGCCAAAATAGTGCTCGACGGGTAACGGTTATCATCCGAACCGAAGGTCGCCACAGCGGTGGCATCCATCTCTGTCAATGTGTCTTCACACGGGCGGCGCCATCCGCGCACCTCTATGCAGGCCGACCGCTTCATCGCCTTGATATGCGGCACCGCCCCAAGAAATTGCTGCAATAAGCCAAAATAACTATTCGGCTGGGGCCTATCCGGCTGGATATGAGTCACTATATCCGTCATAGCAAGCCGGACAACCTATTTAGCTCAACCCACTCAGCCAAATGATCGGTCGGCGAAGTGAGCGCTCCGGACTATGGAATTGAGACCAAAACAGCTCTTCTGTCTTGTGATCCTTCGGCGAAAATGCACAACGCATCCGCCGCTTTTCGCTGCTAAGTCCATATAAGGTCCTCCGGACACCACAGTTAGCCCAGCTGAGCACATTTTGGATCCGTAAACCTTGGCGCAGCGTAAACCGCTTGCCGGCTACAATATCCCTCGCTGGCGCAGCTCTTCCTTCATAGCCCGCATTGCGAGGCGGGCATTCTTAACCGGCGGTGGCCTTCGCAGGTCTTCTTGCCCGCTAGGCGCTCCTTCCCAAGGGCCTCATTGCGGTCGGTAGCATCTTTAACTTCACGGCCATTTCGGCTATCTCGCCCTGCTCCGGCAGTGTCAGCGACCTTTCGCCGCTAACTCCTCGGCGCCCTTGAGGCCGCCGCATTACTCCTTCGGCCTGCTCCTTGGCTTGAGCAAGTTGGCCGAAGGCTCTCCCTGGCAGCGGCACTATCTGCATTTCACGCACATGTTGTAAGGAGATGGCTTGGCTCCCTTACCAAGTGACCGCGCAGTAACACTTACCTTGTGACTCGTCAAGTCGCATGTTGATCAGCGTGATGTCCGCATCCGCAGCATCAAGTTGCCGCTTTAGTTCGGCAACTCCATCAGTCCGGCTGGCCTCCGGACGACCCGCCACCTGCATCGGCATGACGGGAATTTAAACCTGCGATTTTGATCCTCGGCACGCTGTCGATTTCGACAACCTACCGAGTCTCGTGGGCTACTATCTATACAGAGCGCATTCTATATGCAAAACTGTTAAAAGGTGTGTCATTTTACGTACCTCAAACCCGCTTGACAAACTCGGCGGCATCGTGCAACCCGCCTTGGCGCACGCAATCCTTTCAATCACCACGCTCATCAATGCATGCTGATCTTCCGAGATAGACGCCTTCTCAAGCAGATCCTTGATCATTACACCGATTGGCCTTGAACTATCCGGCTTTGCCAAACCGGGGCTCCCTCCATGGCGACACTTCAGCTCGTCCGCCCTATCCGACGGGCGCCGGACGGAGGCGTCTTTTCTCTATCATCTCCGGACGAAGGTCCCCCGAAGACGAGCTCATCTGCGAAGGACGGAGATCCGAACTACAAGGTAAAAACTTTAGTTATCCTCAGAAGCACAAATAGGGATGTCCCTTATTATAAAACTCCTTTCTTTCTACTTACGGCTCGTTGGAGGGCTGACTCATTAAGGGAGATTGTGTGGCCGGGGCCTCCCCGGACGCAGGACCCTCTGGCGAAGATTTCTTCCCCCGTTTAGGGGCTTTTGCCCCCGGGTCCTCGGAGGCAGTCCTCTTCTCCCCTTGGGGGGAGGGATTCTCGATCCCCCCTCTTTCAAGAGCCTCCTTAGGCGAGGCAGTAGCTTCCTTGTTTTCCCCTTCGTCTTCCTCTGAAGGCGCAACCTCAAGCATCCGGACCAGCACGGGATCCGGCGCGGTCTCGGGGAGGGCCGGACACCGTATCAATTTTGCTTCCGCTATCCACTCCTGTGTAGAAGGAAGTTGGTCATAAGCGAGTCATCGAAGGCAAACAAGCGGTATGTCCGGACTCGGAACTACTTACTTGAGTATCCGGGCGATTGCAGCTTAGTCTAGCATCCTCGGTCAATTCCGGACACGCCTCTTGCGATCTGAAGAATAATTTGTACATCTCCAGGGGTGTCAAACCCATGAAGTGTTGAAGAATCCGTGGACCCTCCGGATTGAACTCCCATAGCCGGAGAGGGCGGCGTTTGCAGGGCAGGAGACGCCTAATCAACATAACCTGCATCACCACCACCATATCGATCTCCCTCGTTAGGAGATCTCGAATCCGGCCCTGCAGTAGGGGCACGTCCTTTGACGGCCCCCAGTTGAGCCCTTGGTTGACCCACGACATCAACCGTTGTGGAGGTCCCGGGCGGAATAAGGGCGGCGGCTTTTGTCTGCGGCCCCTCGGAACGGTAATATAGAACCAATCTTGCTGCCACAGGCCGAGCTCCTATTGGAAGGAGCCAGCGGGCCACGGGGCATCGGCCCTCTTACTTATGGCCGCCTCGCCACACTCCGCTTGACGCCCCCCGATCATCTTCGGCACCACATTGAAGGTCTTCAGCCACAGGCCGAAGTGAGGGGTGACGCGGAGGAAGGCTTCGCAGACGACAATAAATACGGAGATATGGAGGATGGACTCCGGAGCCAAATCGTGGAATTCCAACCCATAATAAAACATGAGCCCTCTCACAAAAGGATCCATCGGGAAGCCTAAACCCCGACGGAGGTGGGATACAAGCGACATACTCGCGGGCTCGGGGGTGGGGATGGCCTGCCCTTGGCAGCAACCTGTGCGAAATCTCGTAAGACAGTACTTGGCCTCCCGCAACTTTATACGTCCTCCTCCGTGACGGAGGAGGGCATCCACCGCCCCGGAGGTCGGAACCGGACATCGTTTGAAGTCCATGGCCTTCGAATCTGGACCTCTAGGTGCTGGAACTTGGAGCGGGAGAGGATTCGATGAAGGATTGAAGAAAAGAGAAACGAGCCTTGGCCCCATTATAAAGAGGAGAATACCAAGAGCCGTCTCCGTGACCGCTTGGGACTCGCCGATAGAGGGGCGCGAGCGAACGGGCGCGGTTGGGTTACCCACGTCTGTATTGATGAGAATCCCGGATTAAGGGGGAACATGATCTCTGCTTCGACAAGACGTGCCAAGGAAACCGCCTCGCTAAATGCGCTAAGGTGGTAAAGTAAAAAACAATTCAAGTAATGGCTTGGTAGTGGTGTGACGTCATGCTACAAAAAAGGTCAGCAGATTGAACTTGTGTATATATTATTATTCTCACTACGGTGGAATGTGGAATTTATTTTGCAGAGCCGGACACTATCCTGGTGTTCACAATCTTCTATCATTCGGAGGAGGAACCCGCCTTGCAATGCCAAGCAACATACGCGCGGACTTATTGTCATTGAAGCCTGGTTCGAGGGCTATTGAGGAGTCTGGATTAGGGGTGTCCAGATAGCGGACTACCATCATCGGCCGAACTATCATCGCCGGACTATCATCATCGACCGGACTCCAAGACTATGAAGATACAAGATTGAAGACTTCTCCCGTGTCCGGATGAGACTTTCCTTGGCGTGGAAGGCAAGCTTGGCGTCTGGATATGCAGATCTCCTACCATTGTAACCGACTCTATGTAACCCTAGCCCTCTCCGGTGTCTATATAAACCGGATGGCTTTAGTCCGTAGGACTACGATCAACAACCCTTACAATCATACCATAGGCTAGCTTCTAGGGTTTAGCCTCCTTGATCTCGTGGTAGATCTACTCTTGTAAACATCCACAATATCAATATCAATCGAGCAGGACGTAGGGTTTTACCTCCATCAAGAGAGCCCGAACCTGGGTAAAACATCGTGTCCCTTGTCTCCTGTTACCATCCGCCTAGACGCACAGTTCGGGACCCCCTACCCGAGATCCGCCGGTTTTGACACCGACACCCGTTGTTGGCATGGGAGAATCCGGCGGATGAGCATCACCTGGATTACGTTGACAAGCCTGAGATTCTTGTCCACCAGGTTTCGGACGCAGGTTTGGAGTCCAGACAGCTCGTCCGAATCCCCCCACGCCAGGCCCGTCTCTTTCCATGATGTGAGCCGTGTGGGGAAGCCAAATCGGAATTCGGGGGCCGCCGCCCATTGAGAGTCGCGTGGCTCGGTGATGTAGAACCACCCTGATTGCCACCCCTTTATGGTCTCCACAAAGGAGCCCTCGAGCCATAGGACTTTGGCCATCTTGCCAACCATGGCGCCTCCGCACTCTGCTTGGCGGCCGCCCACTACCTTCGGCTTGACATTGAAGATCTTCAGCCATAAGCCGAAGTGGGGCTAGATGCAGAGGAAGGCCTCACACACAACGATAAACGCCAAGATGTTGAGGATGAAGTTCGGGGCCAGATCGTGGAAATCCAGGCCATAGTAGAACATGAGCCCCCGGACAAATGGGTGAAGTGGAAAACCTAGTCCGCGGAGGAAGTGGGTGAGGAACACCAACCTCTCATGGGGCTTGGGGGTGGGAATGAGCTGCCCCTCATCAGGTAGCCGGTGCACGATGTCGCTGGACAAGTATCCGGCCTTCCGCAGCTTTTTGATGTGCCCCTCCGTGACGGAGGAGGCCATCCACTTACCTCCTGCTCCGGACATAGTTGGAGAAGGTTGAGGTGGGATGTGCAGACTTGGGCGCTGGAGCTCGAGTGCGCGGAAATGGATGGGCAAAGGAGGAAGAAGGCGTAGGTGAAAAGGTGGATCCTTATCCCCTTATATGGACGGACGAAGCTATGCGTCCCCCGCCAGCCTGGTAAAACTCGCTTATCTCCCAATCACCGTAATCAATGGCGTGGTTGGGTTACCCACGTCCGTATTGATGAGAATCCCGGAATAACGGGGCACGATCTCTGCTCTGATAAGACGTGCCAAGGAAACCGCCTTGCTAAACGCGCTAAGGTGGAACAGTAAAAACGATTCGTATAAAGGCCTGGTCGTGGTGTGATGTCACGCCACGGAACACGTCAGCAAATCTGTGCAAAAGTTATTCTCTCTACGGTAGTATGTGGAACTTGTTTTGCAGAGCCGGACACTATCCTTGTGTTCAAAATCTTCTATGAAGTATTCGAAGGAGGAACCCGCCTTGCAATGCTGAAGACAATATGCGCGCCGGACTCGTCGTCATTGAAGCCTGGTTCAGGGGCTACTAAGGGAGTCCTGGATTAGGGGGTGTCCGGATAGCCGAACTATCACCGTTGGCCGGACTCCTGGACTATGAAGATACAAGATTGAAGACTTTGTCCCGTGTCCGGATGGGACTTTCCTTGGCGTGGAAGGCACGCTTGGCGATACGGATATGTAGATCTCCTACCATTGTAACCAACTCTGTGTAACCCTAACCCTACCCGGTGTCTATATAAACCGGAGGGTTCTAGTCCGTAGGACGAACAATAATCATACCATAGGCTAGCTTCTAGGGTTTAGCCTGTCTGATCTCGTGGTAGATCCACTCTTGTACTACCCATATCATCAATATTAATCAAGCAGGAGTAGGATTTTACCTGCATCGAGAGAGCCTGAACCTGGGTAAAAACATCGTGTCCCTTGTCTCCTGTTACCATCCGCCAAGACGCACAGTTCGGGACCCCCTACCCGAGATCCGCCGGTTTTGACACCGACAAGGAGACTATCATTTGAAGCACAAGAGCAAGGAGTTCATCATCAACGCACCATTTGTTACTTCTTGGAGAGTGGTGTCTCCTAGATTGGCTAGGTGTCACTTGGGAGCCTCCGACAAGATTGTGGAGTTGAACCAAGGAGTTTGTAAGGGCAAGGAGATCGCCTACTTCGTGAAGATCTACCGCTAGTGAGGCAAGTCCTTCGTGGGCGACGGCCATGGTTGGATAGACAAGGTTGCTTATTTGTGGACCCTTCGTGGGTGGAGCCCTCTGTGGACTCGCACAACCGTTACCCTTCGTGGGTTGAAGTCTCCATCAACATGGAGGTACGATAGCACCACCTATCGGAACCACGCCAAAAACATCTGTGTCTCCAATTGCGTTTGAATCCTCCAAACCCTTCCCTTTACTTTCTTGCAAGTTGCATGCTTTAATTTACGCTGCCTATATACTCTTTGCATGCTTGCTTGATTTGTGTGATGATTGCTTGACTTGTCCTAAGATAGCTAAAATCTGTCAAACTCTAAAATTGGGAAAAGGTTAAGTTTTTAATTGGTCAAGTAGTCTAATCACCCCCCCTCTAGACATACTTCAAGGTCCTACAAGTGGTATCAGAGCTTTGGTCTCCATTTGCTTTGATTTCCATAGCTTTGGTGGTCATGGCCTTGGTTTCACAACCTAGGAGAGTATGGCGTCTAGTGAGGGAAATTATCACCGTAGAGGTCCTTACTTTGATGGTACTAAATTTGCTAGTTGGAAGCATAAGACGAAAATGCATATTCTCGGACATAACCCCGCCGTTTGGGCAATTATTTGTATTGGGTTGCAAGGTGAATTCTTTGATGGGAGAGAGCCGAACCGTGAAGCTAATGCTGAAGAATTGAAGATGTTGCAATACAACGCTCAAGCTTGTGATATCATCTTCAACGGATTGTGCCCCGAAGAATTCAACAAAATCAGCTGTCTTGAGAATGCAAAAGAAATTTGGGATACTTTGATTGATATGCATGAAGGTACCGAATCCATCAAGGAATCCAAGTTGGATGTGCTCCAAAGTCAGCTTGACAAGTTCAAAGTGAAGGATGGTGAAGGTGTCGCTGAAATGTACTCTAGGCTTGCTCTTATTACAAATGAGATTGCCGGCTTAGGGAGTGAAGAGATGACCGACAGATTCATCATCAAGAAGATCCTAAGAGCGTTGGATGGAAAGTATGATACCGTGTGCACATTGATCCAAATGATGCCAAACTACAAAGATCTCAAGCCAACGGAAGTCATTGGAAGAATTGTTGCTCATGATATGTCACTCAAGGATAAGGAGGAACTTCACAACAAGTCAAGTAGTGCTTACAAAGCCTCAAGTGAAGCCCCCACATCATCAAGTGAGAAACAAACCTTCAATGAAGAATTGAGCTTAATGGTGAAGAACTTCAACAAATTCTACAAGAGTAGAAGCAAAGCAAGAAGCTCAAAGTCAAGGTCCTACCATGACAAAAGATCTTCTAGTCGAGAGCGCAATTGCTACAATTGTGGGAGGCCTGGACACTATTCCAATGAGTGTACAGCACCCTACAAAAGAAGAGAAGATTATCCAAGAAGAAGAAGCAAAAGAGAAGAATCACCACCAAGAGAGAGGAGGAGTAGAGATGATCGTTATGAACAAAGATCCTCACGGAGAAGCAAGGATTCGGAAAGGAAGGACAAGTCATCAAAGAGCTACACAAAACAAAGACATCAAGCTCATGTTGGTGAATGGGTATCCGGCTCCGACAAACACTCTGAGAGAAGCTATCACTCAGACTCCAAATATACTCAAGATGAAGGTGTTGCTGGTCTAGCACTTGTGTCAACCAACTCCTACGACATATTTGATTCACCAAATGAAGGAATTGGAAGATGCTTCATGGCCAAAGGTGCAAAGGTAACACATCCTGAGTATGTTGATTTCAATAGTGATGAAGATGACTTGCATGTGGATGATGATTTACTTGTTGACAACTCTAGTGATGAATACTATGATGGAACGTCAATTAATCATGCTAATCAAGATAAAACGAATGACAATGATAAGGAGAAGATTGAGCTTCTAACTAAAGAACTAAACACTCTTAAGTTGGCTCATGAAACTATCTTCGAAGATCATCGAGAACTTTTAAGGGCTCATGAGAAGTTACGCTTTAAAAAGCTCAATCTTGAGCAAGAGCATGAGTTCTTAAAAGCAATCAATGATGATCTCCGTAAGAAAAGTTCTTCTTACATTGCCAAGCGTTTACTCCTATCTACTTACATGCCTCAAGTCAAGTTTAGTAACAAGTACAAGAAAGATACTTCCTCTAGTAGTAACAATAATATGTCAAATCCAATATTGTTGCTTCTAGTAGTTCTCTTGATTCCACTAATGATTCTCTTAGCCAAGTTACACTTGAGCAAGAAAATAGCTTATTGAAGGGAATTATAGAGAAAGGTGTTTACAAGAGCCTTGCCGGGAGTAAGCAATTCGAGGAAATTGTACCCAAGCAAGGAAGACACCGGAAGAATCAAGGTGTTGGTTTTGAACGAAAGTTCAATGCCAATGGAGTTGAGTGGGAAGAAGATCAATACCCCAAGATGAAGTTTGTTTCTCAACAAGTGAAGTATGATCCTACTTCCTTCAAGGGAACACAAGCAAAAGATGATCTTCCACCACAAGACCACAAGAACAAAGGCAAGGACAAGCTTGAAGAAGAGATTGATGCATTTGAAGAAGCACCTAAGGCCTCGTTCAAGTGGATTCCTAAGACTACTACAAGTTCTACTTCATCAAGTACAACTACAACTCCAAGGATTCCCATCAAGATGATGTGGATCCCGAAGAAGAAGAACTAGAGAGTTCTTGAGGGTGACTCTGCCAACATTCTTCACACATATCATTATGGCAAGGACAAGTGCAATCAACTTCCACATCTTGCACTAGTTCAAGGAGTCACAAACCCTCATGTTGGTAAGGCAAGGGACAAGGTAACCTAATGATTTCATGGACATCATCTTGTGTGTGCATCACTCTATGTCTATGGATATTCTTGTTTGTTCCTTGTGGGACTAACCCATGTAGGCAAGTTGAAAGTGCAACTCACTCCAAAGGATTGCTCCAATTGATCTACATCAACATTGAGCATCCACATCTTCAACACCTACATGAATTCATCATCGACAACACCCAAGGTTATTTCATCCCTCTAAGGGGGGATCTCACATCTAGCGGGAGCTTAACTCTAAGAATTGAGTCAAAGCAACTCTAATGGTGTGAACACATCAATGCATTATGTAAAAGTGGTAACCCCACTTGAGCTTAAACGATGAGTATGACCTATGATCAAATGTTTATCATTTGACTCCTAAGTCAATATACTCATATATAGATGACCTAGTCATCGCCAATTGTTTGATAGATGCTAGAATTGGATGTGCATGCTTTGCCACATATTTCATTTGCCATCTTTTTGTGTGAGCATGTTGGTGCATATTTTACTCATTCAAGGACATCCACTTGTTGTTTTGATTGTTTGGTTCTTTCTTCTTTTGGCCAAGTGGATGGACAAGAATGCCTAAGAACTTCCTCTAGCTATCTATGCTTTTCTCGTCTCAAACTCTATTCATGCTACATCACAAAATTTGATCAAGTCATATTCGAACCACTCTGTCTGAGGAGCACTCGGAGTCCCCGATTCGTCATAGACTTAAACTTCCAAAACTTCTTTGTGATTCTCGGTCTGACCGATTCCTCCATTTCGGTCCTACCGAGATCACTAAGTCGATCTAGATTTTCAATCTTGGTGCAACCGATTTGAACTTTTCGGTCACACCGAGTTGTTGTAACTGTACACAGTTACGCATCTCGGTGCCACCGAGTTGTTCCACTCAGTCACACCGACAGGGTCGGGCTATATATAGTCACGGGCAAAATTTTGGAAATTTCTCCGAACCCCTTCGCCCGCGAAATAGCTCGCTCTGCCTCCAAGGTCTCCGGATCGTCTCCTCGTCGCCAGCCGCCTCCTATCGCTGGTCTCCTCCGCCGTCAATGGAATTCAACCCCGCCGTTGCCGCCGTAGCGAGTTCATCGCCGAGCTAGGGTATGGACTCGATCACAGTGCTATCCTTGTCCGATTCCTAGCACATTGTGTTCTTATTGATTCTTGCCATTATTGAAACACTCCTATCCAGTCAATGCAATCCGTAGATTAGACGAGATTTGAAAATTTAGGGTTAGGTTTCAGTCGAAACCATCTCGGACCCACCGAGTTGAAAAACTCGGTCCACCGATTTGGCTTATGCCATTGCACTAGTAACTCTCGGTGTGACCGAGAATTGCTAATCGGTGCGACCGATTTTAGGACTTTGTGAAACCCTAGCAGTCTCGGTGCCACCGAACTGTGACTCGGTCCAACCGAGTTCATCAGTTTAGGTTCCAAAACTGCTTCGGTATCACCGAGTTTGAAAATTGGTTGATCCTAAATGCTTTCTGTGGAAAACTAAAACTGAATTTTTGAATCATTCTTTTGCAAAAATCTCTGCATTTTGTGATGCTCATCCACTCTATCTCATCTATAACTCTTCACAGGGTCAGCAGTCAGTGTTTGTAGCATGTCAGACCAGAGTGATAGTCAGAACAGGTCAGAAGGGCAGATTGACATGAGTGAGGGCACTAGTCCCTCCAGCACTTCAGATGAAGGCAGCAGAAGCACTCCTAGCAACCTGCCTAAGGCTGCTACCAGGCAAAGGAAGAAGAGAACTTCAGACTCTGAAGATGAGGATTATAGAGCAGAAGAAGATGAGGCTACCTCCAAGAAAGTAGTACTCAAAAAGGAGTATGGCTCATCAAAGCATACAAAGCCAGGCATGAAGGTTAAAAGGCCTGCAGGAAGACAACCAATGTCCAAAGCCAGAGACTCAACTAAACTGCCTGAGAAGCCTGATCCCAAAGAACCAGCTGCTGAAGGAAAGAAAAGGAAGGAAAGGGTCAAGAAGACCATAGCCAGAGTTGTTTGTCAACCTTCCATGATGGAAGAAGAAGAAGAGCTTGCTGCACCAGCACCAAAGGCACCAAAGCGTATGGGTGATGCTATTAGATCATGGGCTACAACATCTAAGCCCAAGGAAGCACCCAAAGCTGCCCCCAAGGCCAAGTCTACACCAAAGAGGAATACCAGGAGTATTCCAGCTGCTGAGAAGAACTAGGCCCCAGTGCCTGAGGTTGCTAAGGAGGAAGATGAAGAAGGAAAAGTTCTGAGGAAGCTCAAGCCCAAGATATCAGACCACAATGATGCCCATCCTGTGGCTGGGGACATGAACATCAGAAAAGATTCAGGGTTGAGGCTATGGAGGATGGAAGATCCATATGCCACAAGGAGAAGGACTGCTGTTGATTACAGGTTCCATACAAAGGAACAACAGGACTTCTATGAGACAATCTTTTTGGACAAGAAGCCCATTGTGTGTGATATGAGGTGGGTCGACTGGACCTACATGAAGGAAAATGAAGAGCACTATCCTGGAGTGCAAGACAGTTTTGTTGCTTGTGGAGTTGCAGATTTTGTTGGGCAAAAGCTCACCAATTGGAATGATGAACTTATCATGCAATTCTACTCCACAGCACACTTCTATCCAGATGGGAGGATAGTTTGGATGTCTGAAGGTACAAGGTAACAGTCAACTGTTGAGGAGTGGGCAAAACTGATAAATGCCCCAAAGGAAAATGATGTTGACCTGGATGTATATGCCAAGAAGAAAATGGGACACAATACCATGGCACATATGTACAAGGAGATCCCAGACAAAGACCTAGAGACTTTCTCTTTTGGATCAGTCCACTTTCTTCTGTCAGGGCTGCCTACAATCAATTGGATCCTAAGGCACACTCTATTGCCTAAGTCAGGTGACCACAACATGATCAGAGGGCATGCAATCAATATGTTGCATTTATTTGATGTGCCTCAGAAATTCAAGGTCATGAGCCTTATAGTTGAAACCATTAAGAGGACTGCAGCAGATCATAAGAGGAGTTGTGGATATGCCCCTCAGATTCAGGAGTTGATTAACTCAAAGATGGGCACATGCAAATATCTATTGGATAAGGAACATTTTCCACTTTATCCAGACTTTGAAGACAATGAGGTTGCCATGAATGAGAATGATCCATCATCAGTTCAAGCTCAAGAGAAGAAGGAGAAGGCAAGGAAGGAGAAGCCTGCCAAGAGGCCAACTCAAGAGGAGGCATCTGAGTATTTCTTGAAGAACAAGTAGGAGCAGCTTGGTTACTTGATAGCATCATCTCTGAGGATTGAGAAGGGATTGGCCACCCTCACTCAAAATCAGGAGAGCTTGGAAAGAATCATGGAACAAAAATTCTATGATCTAGATGTCAAAGTAACTGAGATTCAGTCAGTTGTGGAGCAGCTGCAGGATGACATGCAGGAGAGGAAGGGCAAGACTACCACTAATGTATTTGCTAGAGTGCCTAGAGCTCAGAGATCAGATGCAGTGCAGCTGCAGACACGAGCAACATCATTTGCACCAGCTACAGCTCCTACAACTCCAAAGTGCAACCAGCTCCAAGACCAACTCCTCCAGCTCCCTCTACATCAACTCAAGTCTTCGCCCAAGGAGCCATCTCTACACCACCACGAAGATCAAGCACGAGAGTCGATCTAGCACTATGCATTTTCTATGAACTTTTTGGTAACTTGTTGCCAAAGGGGGAGAAAAATGTATAGATCATAGGCTTCGAGAGAGAGAGAGAGAGAGAGAGAGAGAGAGAGAGAGTTGCTTATGTTCTCTCTTGATTTGGTGGTTCAAACTTGTTTGCTTTTGATTGCTTGAGATATTATGCTATTCTTGTGATACATTGATGATCATGTGTTTGATCATAAGCTACACTTATGCATGTTTGATGATATTATCTTATCTATCCTATGTGATCATTCACCTTGCTTGGTGATGAGTGCATGTATTCAATCTTTATCATTTTGAGCGCTCCACCAAGATGTATGTGACATGGAAGAGTAACCCATGAGCCTAATTCCTTGTGCATTTGCAGTCCAAAGCAAATCTTAAACTATGCACAAATTTAGGGGAGCTCTTGCTTATCACATACTTCTCAAAGCGACGATGTTTTTCAATCTTATTATCATTTGTCGAAGCTTTGATCTATATGTTGTCATCAATTACCAAAAAGGGGGAGATTGAAAGTGCAACTATCCCTAGGTGGTTTTGGTAATTCATAACAACATATAGCTCATTGAGCGAATGCTATTCCAAGACTATTATTTCAGGAAAGCTCAATGAATGGCATGGCATGGATAATGAAAGTGGAGCCCTCAGAATATTAAGGACAATGGATTGGCTCAAGCTCAAAAGCTCAAGACTCTACATTTTGCATTTTAATGATCCAAGATCACATTGAGTCTATAGGAAAAGCCAATACTATCAAGGAGGGATCAGGTGTTGCTTAATGAGCCTCTTGCTTCATGTGCTTAGTGATATGCTCCAAAACCCTCAGCTATTTTATCACATCCACAAATGACCAAAACCTAAAGCCAAAATCGGTCACACCGATTCTTCCTACCCGGCGCCACCGATTTCAAAAGTCATAGCCACTGCTACAAACCCTAGGAAAATCGGTCCTACCGATAGGGATCTCGGTCTCACCGAGATGGGATTGTAATCTCTCTATTTACCATCATAATATTTCGGTCTAACCGAAGTGAGCGATCGGTCCCACCGAGATTGCAATGTAAACTCTCTGTTTCGCTTTTGTAACATTTCAGTCTCACCGAAAAGAGAAAATAAGTCCCACCGAGTTTACCTGCCAACTCTCTGGAAAGCTTATTACCAAAATCGGTCTCACCGAGTTTGTGTAATCGGTCTTACCAAGATTCCGTTATGCTCTAACCCTAACCGAATCGGTCTCACCGAGTTGCATGTCAGTCCCACCGAAAATCACTAACGGTCACTAGGTTTACTAAATCGGTCCGACCGAGTCTGTTGAATCGGTCCCACCGAGTTTGGTAAATTGTGTGTAACGGTTAGATTTTGTGTGGAGGCTATATATACCCCTCCACCTCCTCTTCATTCGTGGAAAGAGCCATCAGAACAAACCTACACTTCCAACTTACCATTTCTGAGAAAGAACTACCTACTCATGTGTTGATGCCAAGATATTCCATTCCTACCATATGAATCTTGATCTCTAGCCTTCCCCAAGTTGCTTTCCACTCAAACCCTCTTTCCACCAGATCCAAATCCTATGAGAGAGAGTTGAGTGTTGGGGAGTGAGGGAGTCCTGGATTAGGGGGTGTCCGGATAGCCGAACTATAACCGTTGGCCAGATCGTGGAAATCCAGGCCGTAGTAGAACATGAGCCCCCGGACAAATGGGTGAAGTGGAAAACCTAGTCCACGGAGGAAGTGGGTGAGGAACACCACCCTCTCATGGGGCCTGGGGGTGGGAATGAGCTGCCCCTCGTCGGGTAGCCGTTGCGCGATGTCGCTGGACAAGTATCCGGCCTTCCGCAGCTTTTTGATGTGCCCCTCCGTGACGGAGGAGGCCATCCACTTGCCTCCCGCTCCGGACATAGTTGGAGAAGGTTGAGGTGGGATGTGCGAACTTGGGCGCTGGAGCTCGAGTGCGCGGAAATGGATGGGAAAAGGAGGAAGAAGGCGTAGGTGAAAAGGTGGATCCTTATCCCCTTATATGGACGGACGGCTATCGCCCCCGCCACCGGTAAAACTCGCTTATCTCCCAGGCGCCATAATCAATGGCGAGGTTGGGTTACCCACGTCCGTATTGATGAGAATCCCGGAATAAGGGAGCACGATCTTTGCTCTGATAAGACGTGCCAAGGAAACCGCCTCGCTAAATGCACTGAGGTGGAACAGTAAAAACGATTTGTATAAAGGCCTGACCGTGGTGTGATGTCACGCCGCGGAACACGTCTGCAGATCTGTGCAAAAGTTATTCACTCTACGGTAGTATGTGGAACTTGTTTTGCAGAGCCGGACACTATCCTTGTGTTGAAAATCTTCTATGAAGTATTCGGAGGAGGAACCCGCCTTGCAATGCCGAAGACAATATGCGCGTCGGACTCGTCGTCATTGAAGCCTGGTTCAGGGCTCTTGAGGAGTCTGGATTAGGGGTGTCCGGATAGCGAACTATCACCGTTGGCGGACTCGGACTATGAAGATACAAGATTGAAGACTTCGCCCGTGTCCGGATGGGACTTTCCTTGACGTGGAAGGCACGCTTGGCGATACGGATATGTAGATCTCCTACCATTGTAACCAACTCGTGTAACCCTAACCCTATCCGTGTCTATATAAACCGGAGGGTTCTAGTCCGTGGGGACGAACAACAATCATACCATAGGCTAGCTTCTAGGGTTTAGCCTCTCTGATCTCGTGGTAGATCCACTCTTGTACTACCGATATCATCAATATTAATCAAGCAGGAGTAGGGTTTTACCTCCATCGAGAGAGCCCGAACCTGGGTAAAAACATCGTGTCCCTTGTCTCCTATTACCATCCGCCTAGACGCACAGTTCGGGACCCCCTACCCTAGATCCGCCGGTTTTGACACCGACAGGGAGACTATCATTTGAAGCACAAGAGCAAGGAGTTCATCATCAACGCACCATTTGTTACTTCTTGGAGAGTGGTGTCTCCTAGATTGGCTAGATGTCACTTGGGAGCCTCTGACAAGATTGTGGAGTTGAACCAAGGAGTTTGTAAGGGCAAGGAGATCGCCTACTTCGTGAAGATCTACCGCTAGTGAGGCAAGTCCTTCGTGGGCGACGGCCATGGTGGGATAGACAAGGTTGCTTCTTCGTGGACCCTTCGTGGGTGGAGCCCTCCGTGGACTCACGCAACCGTTACCCTTCGTGGGTTGAAGTCTCCATCAACGTGGAGGTACGATAGCACCACCTATCGGAACAACGCCAAAAACATCCGTGTCTCCAATTGCGTTTGAATCCTCCAAACCCTTCCCTTTACTTTCTTGCAAGTTGCATGCTTTAATTTCCGCTGCCTATAAACTCTTTGCATGCTTTCTTGATTTGTGTGATGATTGCTTGACTTGTCCTAAGATAGCTAAAATCTGTCAAACTCTAAAATTGGGAAAAGGTTAAGTTTTTAATTGGTCAAGTAGTACAATCACCCCCCCCCCCTCTAGACATACTTCAAGGTCCTACAATGACTCCTTCTCAAGAGGGGGAGGATGATGAGTGTCGGCATTCTGGGAACGGGGGTACCCAGACTTGCCTGCCTGCGGCCTGCGGCGTGGCTCAAGGAGTTGCCCAGCACGGCCCATCTTCATCAACACAAGCTCAAGACCCGTGCGAGGGGCCAAGCCTCACGGGGCGGACAACAGAAAGCTTCCTCAGGCACGGCCTCATCAGGCTGGCTCGCAAGGAGGCGGAGAGATCAAGGTGGGGTACCTCACGAGGTGCGCATGACGCAAGCCATGACGACCAAGGGCGCCAGGCGGGCGCCAGCCCGCGCAGTGTCCTCATTTCCCCTTTGGTGCAAAGGAGGCAAGCGCAGGCCAAGGGTATCAAGCAAAGGCAACCATTTCGGTGCAACAGGACCAAGACCAGCAGAACAGCAGGAAGGAGGTCATCGTGGAGCCCAAGCCGGCGTCACCGTCAGAGTCTTTGGCAGGCGAGGACCGACTTCAGTCAGGGTAAGTGTACTAGATGTTCCCCTTCAAAATGGCCAATTGTTGGCGCCCTTCCCGCTCAATATTTGGGAAGAGGCCCAGGGCCTCCCACTATAAATAGAGCTAACCACCACCAAGGTAGGGAGGAGGACACCGAAAGGTAGGTAAGAGAGAGAGAGAGAGAAGCAACTGAACTACCCCTAGCAGTTCATCACACCAGCTAAGAATAGACCCTCGCGAGGCTGTTCTTCCCTTGTACTGTTCATCATCAGCCGCAGAGGCAATCCACCACACCACACACTGGAGTAGGGTATTACACCACAATGGTGGCCTGAACCAGTATAAACCTCGTGTCCTCTGTGTTGTTCTTTGTGTAGTTTAGATCCTTGTGAGGCGACGAGACGTAGGTAGGTTGGAGGTGTGATCTCCACGTGCACCCCAGAGTTCGAACCTAGAGGGTCTGCCAGAACCCAAAATCCGACATTTGGCGCGCCAGGTAGGGGTGCGCCGGAGCTTTCCCTTACACCGACCCGCTCTCCGCCAACATCGCGGTTCGCCCTACGATGAGCAGCGCGCCGCCCGCTCTGGTCGCCAGCACCATCGCAGGGGCCAGGGGGCTCCGAGCCTTGGCCCCAGCCCTACGGCAGGTGCAGTGGCCGAACAAGTTCAAGCCGGAGACGCCACCACGCTACAACGGCGCGACTGATCCGCTGGCCTTCCTGCTGGCGTACGAGGGGGCCGTCCTCAAAGCCGGGGGTGACGACAGGGTCATGGCTAACTGGCTTCCCACGGCTCTCACCGATGCCCCCGCGCATGTGGCTGCTCCACCTGCCAGCGGCTTCTGTGGCCTCTTGGGGAGAGCTGTGCGGCCTCTTCCTCGCTCAACACGCTGCGCCGGCGCCCCGGTCGTCGCAGCTCTCCTGGGCGGCTCGCAGGCGCCACCTTCAGGCCACCACACCAAGCCATTCGTCCGCCAGATCGGTGCTGCTTCCGTGCAGCATGGGGCTCCTCCGGGTCGATCGGCGCCCGAGGCCGATCTGGCCTTCAGATCGGAGGATCACCCCTCCAACTCAGCCTGCTCGGGCGCGCTCCCAATGCTGTGCACCCCCACCATCTGCCAGGTGGCCGTCACCAGGACTCTCATCGAAGGCGGCGCAGGCCTCAGCATGCTCTCGGTTGAAGCCTTTAGCCTCCTCCATGTACCGCCGGAGCGGCTTTAGCCCAGCAAGCCCTTCTTTGGCGTCGGAGGCGGTTCCGCCGGCTCCCTGGGGCAGATCCGTCTTCCTGTGACCTTCGGCACCTATGACAACTTCCGCACGGAGCTAATCGACTTCGACATCGCCCCCATCGGCCTCCCATACAACGCCATCCTCGGCTACCCAGCACTAGCCCGATTCATGGCCGCGACTCACCCAGCGTACAACCTCATGAAGATGCCCGGAAGTAGCGGCGTCCTCACCGTATCCGGAGACACCGGGGATGCGTTGCAAGTGCTCAAGCTCGTCTTCAAGACTGCGGCGGCGGCACAGCCCGCCGACTCAGACGCCCCTGAGCCCAAGGGGGCTGGACCGGCCAAGAAGAAGCAGCTATTCACCCAAGACAAGGCAGAAACCAAGCAGATACTGGTCGACGAGGACGGATCCACTAATGCAACCTTCACCATAGGCGCCAACCTCGAGCCCGAGCAGGAGGAGGCCCTGGTCAAGTTCCTGCGCACGAACAAGAAGGTGTTTGCATGGGAACCCGATCAGCTGGCAGGGGTTCCAAGGGGCGTAATTGAGCACCACCTCAACGTGTGCCCCAACGTGCGCCCCGTGAAGCAGAAAGCGAGACGGCAGTCCACTGAGAAGCAGGCTTTCATCGTCCAAGAGACCCGCAAGCTAGAGGCGGCAGGGGTCATTCGCGAGGTCCGATACCCAGATTGGTTGGCTAACCCGGTTGTCATGCCAAAGAAAGGGGGGAAGGAACGCATGTGTGTTGACTTCACCAACCTCAACAAAGCCTGCCCGCAGGATCCATTCCCGCTCCCTCGTATCGATCAGATCGTCGACTCCACCGCCGAGTGCGACCTGTTGTGTTTCCTGGATGCCTTCTCTGGCTATCACCAGATCAAGATGGCGATAGAAGACGTGGAGAAAACGGCTTTCCTGACCCTGTGTGGAGTGTACTGCTACACATGCATGCCTTTCGGGCTGCGCAACGCAGGAGCGACCTTTCAGCGGCTGATGCACATCACCTTGGGTTGGCAGCTCGGGAGGAATGCAGAGGCTTACGTTGATGACATTGTGGTGAAGTCTCGGGAGGCAAGAACCCTGGTACAAGACTTGGAGGAATCCTTCGCGAGCCTCAACGCAGTGGACCTGCGGCTCAACCCGGAGAAGTGTGTGTTTGGAGTCCCCTCGGGCAAGCTCCTGGGCTTCCTCGTGTCCCACCGGGGCATCGAGGCCAACCCAGAAAAGGTCAAAGCAGTCGAGGACATGAGCCCGCCGAAGACCCTCAGAGAGATGCAGAAGCTCACTGGGCGCGTGACCGCACTAGGACGCTTCATCTCCAAGTTGGGGGAGCGAGCGCTGCCCTTCTTCAAGCTGATGAAGAAAAAGGGCCTGTTTGAATGGACTGAAGAGGCCAACAAGGCGTTCCAGGATCTCAAAAGGTACTTAACCAGCCCTCCGGTAATGGTGGCTCCGCGCCCTCAAGAGCCCCTGGTGCTCTACCTTGCAGCCACCCCCTACTCTGCCAGCGCAGCCCTGGTGGCGGTTAGGGAGGAGCGTTGGACCAAAGCCGCGGCAGCTGCCCGGGTCAAGGCGAAGCAGGATCAAAGGGGCCTCACAGAGACCACTACCACAGTCGAGAAGGATCAGCCACCGTAGGGAAGCGCACTTGGAGCAGAAGAGGCCCCTCCCCCTGGGACCAGCCGCTGGGGGCTCCACTGTCTCAGGAGGCGCCACGGCCTCCGGAGGACGCTAGCTCACCAGCACTCCCTATCTCGTCGAACACCCTGTGTACTTCGTCAGCACAGTGTTGCGGGACGCGAGGGCGCGGTACCCCATGCCCCAGAAACTCCTCATCGCGCTATTGGCGGCCTCGCGCAAGCTGCGACACTATTTTCAGGGCCATCCCATGAAGGTTGTCTCAGCGTACCCCTTGGAAAGGGTGCTCAGGAGCCCCAACTCGGCTGGAAGAGTCGCTGAGTGGAACATCGAGCTGCAAGCATTTCAGCTAGAATTCAGCACCACCAGAGTCATCAAGGGGGCCGCGCTAGTGGACTTTGGTGCGGAATGGGCGGAGGCGCCGGGCCTCAAGGCTGATGAGGATCGATCCCTCTCCCCGGGAAGCGAGGCGCCAGACGGTTGGGTCATGTACTTCGACGGGGCGTTCTCCCGACACGGCGCGGGGGCTGGCGCAGTGCTCATATCTCCCACTCAAGACAAGCTCTACTACACTGTGCAACTCTGTTTCCAGCACGGAGAAAAGGTCTCCAACAACATAGCAGAATATGAAGGCCTGATAGCAGGCCTGAAAGCCGCGGTCGCCCTGGGGGTTAAGCGCCTTACCATCAAGGGTGATTCAAAACTCCTCGTCAACTTCTCCAACAAAGTATACGAGCCAAGGGATGGGCACATGGAAGCCTACCTCGCAGAGGTCCGCATGATGGAGAAGCAGTTCTGGGGACTGGAGTTGCAGCATGTGCCTCGCGGCACCAATCAAGAGGCTGATGACATCGCCAAACGGGCATCCAGGCGACTACCTCAGGAACCTGGCGTCTTCAAGGAGCGGCTCTTCAAGCCCTCGGCGATGCCATCACTGTCAAGCACGGTGCAGCCTCGGGAAGAGCTCCCCTGGCCACCTGCCTCGGGAGCCCCGGTCTGCGGCCCGGCCTCAGGAGTGCGTCTGCTCCTGACGCTGGAGCCTCGGGAGGGGTGCTGGATCATAGAGCTCAGGAGTTACCTGACGCAAGGGACCTTGCCGGAAAAGGAGGAGGAAGCGGAGCGTGTGGCGCGGCAAGCCACGACATACTGCATCAGGGATGGAGAGCTCTAACGGAGGCAACCGAATGATGTGTCCCTACATTGCATTTCTAGGGAGCAAGGGAAGGAGCTGCTGGCAGACATACACGGTGGAGACTGTGGGCATCATTCATCATCACGGACCCTCGTTGGCAAGGCGTTCCACAGCGGGTTCTATTGGCCCAGTGCGCTCAATGATGCCGTGGAACTGGTGAAAGCTTGCGAGGCCTGCCAATTCCATGCCAAGCAGATCCATCAGCCGGCGGGAGGCCTGCAAACTATACCCCTCTCGTGGCCATTCGCAGTCTGGGGGCTGGATATCCTGGGCTCGTTCCCTCAGGCACCAGGAGGCTATCGCTACCTCTACGTCGCCGTGGACAAGTTCACCAAGTGGGCTGAAGTGGAAGCCGTCTGCACCATCCCCGCAGGTTCTGCGGTCAAGTTCATCAAGGGCATCGTGAGCCGGTTCGGGGTGCCGAACCGCATCATCACCGACAACGGTTCGCAGTTCACCAGCAACCTCTTCAAAACATACTGTGCTAACCTTGGACGCAGGTATGCTATGCTTCGGTTGCACACCCGCGGAGCAACGGTCAGGCCGAGCAGGCCAACGCAGAGGTCATGAGGGGCCTCAAAACTAGGACCTTCAAGAAGAAGCTCGAAGCCTACGGCAGGGGCTGGTACGATGAGCTTCAGTCTGTGCTGTGGTCCATCCGCACGACCGCGACCAAGCCGACTGGCGAGACCCCGTTCTTCCTGGTTTATGGAGCTGAAGCGGTCCTCCCTCACGAGGTCAGACGTTGTTCCGCACGGGTCCTGGCGTTCGACGAGGCGCAGCAGGACGCCATGCGGAGGACGGACCTCGTGCTGGGGGAGGAGCATCGTTGAGAAGTCGCACTATGAGCAGCAAGGTACCAACAAGCACTGCGGCGGTACCACTGCCGCAACATTCGCCCCAGGACTCTTGAGGTAGGGGACCTCGTGCTCAGACGGGTTCTCTCCAGGGAGGGACTGCATAAGTTCTCTCCCATGTGGGAGGGCTCGTTCAAGGTTGTTCATGTTTCCAGGCCCGGCTCCGCGCGCTTGGAGACTCAGGAGGGGTTGCCTGTCCAGAACGCGTGGAACATCCAGCATCTCCAAAGGTTTTACCCCTAAAAAGGGTCGGTGCCTGTGAAGAAGGCGAATGCCTGTGAAGTTGTCGCGTTTTGGAAAAGGCCCAGTGCCTGTGAAGAAGGCGAATGCCTGTGAAGTTGTCGCGATTTGGAAAAGGCCCGGTGCCTGTGAATAAGGCGAATGCCTGTGAAGTTGTCGCGTTTTGGAAAAGGCCCGGTGCCTGTGAAGAAGGCGAATGCCTGTGAAGCTGCTGCGATTGGGAAAAGGCCCAGTGCCTGTGAAGAAGGCAAATTCCTGTGAAGCTCGCCGCCCGTGACACTCTCACGTAATAATGAGTGGGGCTGTACACGCCCGGAGTCTCCGGAGTACCGCCCTCGGGCCTCGGGGCTCCCACGCCTTGATGGCAGGACTTAGCTGCTACTGGTGAGAAGATGTCGAAGACTAGATTAGGTGCCGGACGCGGCTTCTTTCATTTGCTTTCTGCAGTTGGCTTGTTCATTCCCATTTGAGGTTTTATTGAAGTTCTTGCCGTCTTTGGCTTATGACTCTCTGCCTTTTTCGCTCCCTTGTCTTGATTTCTTTCGCGCGAGTCTCGCGAGGCAGCGGCGCGGGCACCCTCGCGAGTGTTTTCTGCCCCTATCGTTTGAGGCTTCCCGAGCCGGGTCCACTATGGGAGCACCCCTCCCAGTCCATGCCCCACGGGCACCGCGACACGAACACAGGACCTCAGTCGGTCGCCTTCACAACTGAGGCCGGAAGCTACCTCACCTGACTAATCTTTGCAGGACATGAAGCGTTTGATGAGGCCTCGCCTCGGGAAGTGAAGACCTCGACAGCCCCCGAGCTAAGTAATTTCTACGCACAGGCGTGTGGCACAAAAGCATAATACGTAAGTAGCGGAAACGAAGACGATAATTAACAAGCAATAGTCAAGCACTACCACTGGGGCCCTACACTACTGTCTTTTTTGCGCAGGAAAGGAGAAGAACAAAACAGCACGACTCGCTGACACCAACTCATGGCGAAGGCTCGAATCGCCTCCGAGCTCAGCGGACTCCTCTCGCTTCACCGGGCGCGATGGCGGCAGACCCGCTACCTCCCTCCAGTGCGCTTGGCGGGCGGCACGAGGCTGGTCGCGCCACATTTGGAGGAGCCGCTGTCCGAAGGAGAGTCGCCGAAGCTCGATGAGCCCCGAGCGCCGCCGACCACGCGCGTGCTGTCATCTTCATCCAAATCATCGCCGGGGCTGGGCCCATGGCCGCGGTCGTCGCCCTCGGGGCAGCACCCAGCGCGGCGACCGTCTTCCCCGAAGACCCTCACGTAGAGGGTGGCATCACCGTCGAACTTGAAGTGCAGGGTGCACCGCCGGCCTAGACCACGCGCGCAGGCAAATGTTTGCCAGCTGCGGGTCAGGGCCACGCTCACGGCGGCGGAGACCTCCAGCAAAGCCCAGGAGGCCCGGCTGCAGCAACCGTCCGCCTGGAGCTAGAGGCCGCCCGGGGCGCCAGCCGGAAGTTCACCTAAAAGGAAGCGGGGAAGCTGAAGCCAGGTGCTGGTCGGCTCCACCGGTCACATGACAAACTCCGGCAGCACCTATGCCGAGTGGAAGCGTGGCCTAGGAGGTCGCGCGATCGTATCGCGCCACCCATCAACGACCTGCCACCCATCGCCGCGCAGGATATCGCCTCCACGGCCGCGGGAAGCCGCTGCGGGAGCCACGGGGTGCTTGCGAGGATGGCCTCGACCGCACTTGGCCGGGGGAGAGTCAGGCTCCACCTGGCGGGACTTTCCCTTCTCCGCGGCCGAAAACCTGCCATGGAGAAGAGGGAGAAGCAAGAAGAGATGGGCTGTAAGGGCTCGCGCCGTTCCATACTTATAGCCGGAGGAGGCCAATCGTCGGCCTCTACGATCACAGGTAATCATGACCCGCTTTGCATGCAGGGACTTGTCAATTCGTGTAGTTGCCGAGGCGTCGTGGGGAAGTGGAGATGCCCACGACCAATCAACCGCCACGCTTGCGCCGCAAGGCCCAGGCTGTTGGGGCTCATGGCGCTCAAGACTTGCCCTTCGCTCTACTAAGCCAAGTCCAGCGCGCTTTGGGCCCGGGGCTACTGTCGGCGTGCTCGGGATCGGGGTACCCAGACTTGCCTGCCTGCACCCTACAGGCGTGGTTTCAAGGAGTGGCCAGAACGCCCATCTTCATCAACACAAGCTCAAGACCATACGAGGGCCAAGCCTCATGGGCGGACGATGTAAAGCTTCCTCAGGCACGGCCTCGTCAGGCTGGCTCACGAGGACGCGGAGAGATCAAGGCGGGGTACCTCACGAGGTGCCCATTGACGCAAGCCATGACGACCAAGGGCGCCAGGCGGGCGCCAGCCCGCGCAGTGTCCTCATTTCCCCTTTGGTGCAAAGGAGGCAAGCGCAGGCCAAGGGTATCAAGCAAAGGCAACCATTTCGGTGCAACAAGACCAAGACCAGCAGAACGGCAGGAAGGAGGTCATCGTGGAGCCCAAGCCGGCGTCACCATCAGAGTCTTTGGCAGGCGAGGACTGACTTTAGTCAGGATAAGTGTACTAGATGTTCCCCTTCAAAATGGCCAATTGTTGGCGCCCTTCCCGCTCAATATTTGGGAAGAGGCCCAGGGCCTCCCACTATAAATAGAGCTAGCCACCACCAAGGCAGGGAGGAGGACACCGAAAGGTAGGTAAGAGAGAGAGAGAGAGAGAGAGAGAGAGAGAGAGAGAGAGAGAGAGAGAGAGAGAAGCAACTGAACTCCCCCTAGCAGTTCATCACACCAGCCAAGAACAGACCCTCGCGAGGCTGTTCTTCCCTTGTACTGTTCATCATCAGCCCCAGAGGCAATCCACCACACTACACACTGGAGTAGGGTATTACACCACAATGGTGGCCTGAACCAGTATAAACCTCGTGTCCTCTGTGTTGTTCTTTGTGTAATTTATATCCTTGCGAGGCGACGAGACGTAGGTAGGTTGGAGGTGTGATCTCCGCGTGCACCCCAGAGTTCGAACCTAGAGGGTCTGCCGGAACCCGAAATCCGACAATGAGGATATCCCAACCATGGGCACCACACCACCAACCATCAATGGTCCAACCAAAAGAAGTCGCACAATGCAAATACATGATCAGGTTAACGCTAACTTAAGTCTATCATTTGACCTTGAAAACATGGTTGTGCCTTCACCTCCTTTGTTGTTGGTTGAACTCGGGGCGATGTCGAAGAAGGCCAAACACATTTCAGCCCGTGCAAAACAATGTTTTATGGCGAGGAAACAAAGTTAGGAATTCATGAAGGATGAGTTGTCTGCTGAAGAAACATTGTTCCGATTCTGACGAAACAATGTTTTGCACGAGTTTGGATATCCCAACTTATAAAGGTTTCCGAACTCGAAGTTTTCTTTGAAGGAAACATTGTTCGACCCTAGTGAACAATGTTTGGTCGGGAACTACCAACCACCTCCAACGAGAGTTTTCCAAAAGCTACCTCATTAAGTCTTGAAGCCATTTAGTCAAACAAAGCTGGTTCCAGAAGCTAGTTCTCTTTCACACCTATCCAGGGGGGTTATCCCGATTATAAATGGGCTAGCTCTTCCCTTCATTGGGGACTTTTGCCATTTCAATCAAAAACCAAAGACATAGACTCCTCCTGACATTAGAGAGCTCTTGTTATCCTTATTCTCGTGATTCCTTGAGAAATTGCTCCTAATTCGTGCTTCACAACTAGATCGTGTTGTGTGGGTTAGAGTTTGTGGTTTCCCTTGCGGATTGCACCTATTCCGTGCTCCACGACTTGAGCGTGATTGTGTGGGGTAGTATTGCGGGTGGTGGATTGGTGAATGTTCGGACTGCAAGCTCCGGTGAGCATCCTCCTCGTCGGGTCATAATCTCTTATTTTCCATTTTCCGGCTGCTTGCAGCTAGTTATCCCCATCCATTTATCGGTCCTACGCCATGAACATCGGACCTCCCCTTGTACTCCCTCTTCTTTGAAGATGGGGTCGCATCACGTCCCTTCCATGAACCGGATATAATCGAGGACTGGGCTCGACGCCGGACTCATGGAAGACGAGCGGGATGATTCCAATGTTGAACTATCATCGGGCGCCAGACTGCTGGCCGAACTGTCATCCTAGTTATCGCTCGACATGGCTGCAGAGTGTGTGCCAGTGTGTAGCACGGCCTGCCGGGGACGATGAAGATGGTGGACACTTAAGTGGGGTATGCAGAGAAGAGGAACTGCCAATTGAAGCGGGGATTGAAGCGGGGGTTGACGTATTATCTAACTGCTGATATAATCAACCGTAATTATTTGTACCCAGTCGCTCCAAATTTCCGGAGTTGCGCAGGACTCTTGTTGGCTATTTGGCTGGTTTCCTTTTTCAGGACAAAAACAACGAAAGAGTTTTGGGATTATGCACCGGTACCGGTACGAACAGAGTAGGACAGTTGGCAAGCAATACGTTTAGCTCTTCCTATTGATTAAGCCAGTAATTCTCAAACTAGAAAGGAAAAGAAAAAAGACAAAGAAAAATATCTGCACGAATCTTCGCGTAACATAGATGGCATATATAGGACCTAGATGTGCATTACTTAGAGCACATCTAGATGTGCTTTAGCAATACTGTCAAACAAAACCCCTTATCATCATTGCAAACAGCGCATAGAACATGGCTAATGCGACAACCACAACTACACATGCTAGTTCCTTCTTGTCTCTTGCTTTCATCTGTTGCCTGTGATTGATTCTTTCTTGCTTCATCATACTGATTGTACATTCCAGATGACCCAGTTTTTGCTTTAGCTTTATGTTATCTTCTGCGAGCTTGGTGATAACACTCCGATCCCTGCCATGCCATTCTTCATCCAGCGAGTTAACAAAGTCACAAGCCTCGTATCCCTGCCAATGTTAAATAGTATTCTGGATGAGCGGTGGCATTAACTGAAGTAAAATGATGAACTTAATTAGCACTAACCTCTAAGGGGCAACTGAGAAACCGCCTGCCAATGTCGAATCCCTCCGTGCATACACGTCGAGCGGGAGTGTGCCCGTGCACACAACTCAGCTTTTGGTACTTCTCGGTGGCGCAAAACTCGGAGTCGAACTAGTGTTGCGGGAGTCTGGAGTCAAACTCCAGATCCGGCGGCAGATCGCTTTACTGGGGGGGGGGGGGTCATTCAGCACGGATTCAGCTAGGAGCCATACTTTGGACATGCTAAAAAAGATCGGGATAGATTGGAACCTGACAGGACGATTCTGATCCGTAGTACACCTGCCTTTTGATGACCTTAGGCAAGTGCTCGGCAGCGACCGCCATCGTGGCGGCGATACAAGCAGGAGCATCCGCACCGAAACCATCAGAACCACTCGTCTGCATTCCCCCCAATGTCAGCGCCACGCGAGGGAATTTGGAGGCTATGTAGAGATTTGGGGGAAATGGGGAAACTATGGAGATAAGCTAACGGTCAGGAACTATTAATGGCACTATATATATGTTGTATATGGTACACTGTTTGTACATGTCATTTGTGTTAGGTATTACAACGTCACACACGATTTCCGCACCAAACCGTGTGAGAAGACAACGTAGGTTAGACACAGTTTCCGTTACATAACCGTATGTGATGTACTACCCTATCCATATAATTGATTTATGGTGAGATACCGTGTAAACAGCCGCTCTACGGATATCCGTAAAAAAATAGCTGCTCTGCATATAGAGATGGCGGCGGCGGCCTAGGCAGCGGCTACCGGAGTAGAGGTCAATCCTCGGTTGGTGGGCTGTGGCGGCGTCATAGGAGGTCAATCCTCGTTCTGCGGCGGGAGATAGGAGGAGCTCAACCATCGAGGTTGGCGGCGGTGTGATTCGAGCACATCCATTGCAGTCGATGGCGGGATAGTGTAGGTCGAACTTCAGGCAGCAGCCGCACTAAGCTTTGCTCCTCGACCCTGCTGCCTCGGCGTGCCGCCGCATCGCGCTTGTGTCCATCTGCTGGTGGAGGTCGCATGCATGCTAATTAATTAAGGTATTCTTTTCGTGAGTGGCTAAATTTAGGTATTCAATTCCTAAGTGTAGTGTTGTACTAGTACTCTGCGTGTAAATTGAGTGGCCATTAATTTTTGTCATAGCACGTCTGGATAACAACATGGAGCACCCTCAGTAATTATTAAAATAAAACCTTGTGATTTATGCACGCATCTTTGGACAACAGTTAATCCGTGTATTAATGTTGTTGTTTTGTTTTTAATTACCATTCGTGTGCTGCAGATGGAACGATCTCGATGGATGAAGAATCGAAAAACCACAGATTTTATTAGTGGCGTGACAGCCACTGCTTGAATTTGGCTGAAAGTACAAAGAGGAGAATTAGTGATGCGGATTACATCCTGTGTCCATGTACAGATTGTGCCAATACAGAGTCACATGAAGTTGCATATGTCCAGATGCACTTAGTCTCTAGGGGATTCATGGATGGATATACACGTTGGACCAGACACGATGAAGAGGAGGTCATGGATGAAGATACCCAGGGCAGCGAGATGCCAAACCCCGATCATTTTCAAATGGATGTTGAATCTAACATCGGGTGTCGGTGTCAAAACCGGCGGATCTCGGGTAGGGGGTCCCAAACTGTGTGTCTAGGCGGATGGTAACAGGAGACAAGGGACACGATATTTTTACCTAGGTTCGGGCCCTCTCGATGGAGGTAAAACCCTACTCCTACTTGATTAATATTGATGATATGGGTAGTACAAGAGTAGATCAACCACGAGATCAGTGAGGCTAAATCCTAGAAGCTAGCCTATGGTATGATTGTTGTTTGTCCTACGGACTAAAACCCTCCGGTTTATATAGACACCGGAGAGGGTTAGGGTTACATAGTCGGTTACAAATGGGACGAGATCTACATATCCGTATCGCCAAGCTTGCCTTCCACACCAAGGAAAGTCCCATCCGGACACGGGACGAAGTCTTCAATCTTGTATCTTCATAGTCCAGAGTCCGCCAAAGGTTATAGTCCGCCATCCGACACCCCTAATCCAGACTCCCTTAGTAGCCCTCGAACCAGGCTTCAATGACGACGAGTCCCAAAAGCAGATTGTCTTCGGCATTGCAAGGCGGGTTCCTCCTTCAATACTTCATAGAAGATTTTGAACACAAGGATAGTGTCCGGCTCTGCAAAATATTTTCCACATACCACCGTAGAGAGAATAATACTTACACAAATCCAATCTTCTGACGTATTTCGCAGCGTGACATCACACCACGGCCAAGCCTTTATTCGAATCGTTTTTTACTGTCCCACCTCAGCGCACTTAGCGAGGCGGTTTCCTTGGCACGTCTTGTTGAAGCAGAGATCGTGTCCCCTTATTCCGGGATTCTCATCAATACGGGCGTAGGTAACCCAACCGCGCCATTAGTTTACTGGCGCTTGGGAGATAAGCTTAGTTTTACCAGCTGTTGGGGCACATAGTTTCGTCCGCCCATATAAGGGATAATAATCCACCTTTTCCATCTACGCCTCTTCCTCCTTTGCTTATCCATTTTCACGCGACTCGAGCTCCAGCCTAAGTCCGACATCCCGCCTCAACCTTCTCCACCATGTCCGGAGCGGAGGCAAGTGGATGGTCTCCGCCACGGAGGGACACATCAAAGTCGAGGGAGGCCGGATACTTGTCTAACGACATCGCGCACCGCTCCCCTGCATAAGGGCAGCTCATCCCCATCCCCGTGCCCCATGAGAGGGTGGTGTTCTCACCCATTTCCTCCGTGGACTAGGTTTCCACTTCACTCGCTTGTCCAGGGCTCATGTTCTACTACGGCCTGGATTTCCACGATCTGCCCCGAACTTGGTCCTCAACACTCGGGCGCTTATCGTCAGGTGCAAGGCTTTCTCCGATCAAGCCCCACTTCGCTTATGGCTGAAGACCTTCAATGTCAAGTCAAGGTAGTGGGCGGCCAACAAGCGGAGTGCGGAGGCGCCATGGTGGGCAAGATGCCAAACGTTACATGGCTCGAGGGCTCCTTCGTGGAGACCATAAAGGTGGCAATCGGGTGGTTCTACATCACCGAGCCGCGGACCCTAAATGGGCAGCGCCCCGAATTCGATCTGGCATCCCCCACGACTCACCTCCCGGAAAGAGAAGGGCCTGTCGTGGGTAATTCGAAGAGCGGATCGACTCCAATCTGCGCCCAAGACCTCGTGAACAAAGAGGTTAAACTCGTCAACGTAGTCCAGGTCATGCTCATCCGCCGGATCCTCCCGTGTCAACGACGGGCTTTTAACTTATGGGAGTTCAACCCGCCCAGCACCAAACTCCGACCGTGCTCTTTGACACAACGCACGAGGATGCCCGAAGGTTCTATTCAAGGGCACCGAGGTTCCTCCCATCACCGAGGATCGCGGATTCCGCGCAAGCACCAAGCCAGCGTGGTAAGTTTATTTTACCCTTTACGGATACTTGTTTTTCATAGTTTAACTCTATGCGGATCTAAGCTCCCTGCCTTTGACAGAATGGCAGAAGAAGACCGACAGATCGATCGTCCCGCCTTTGCTCGAAGATTCAACAGACGCCCACTTGACGGGCGGTTGGTCCCGCACCTCACGTGGTGCCGGAGAAGAAGGCCAAGAAGAAGGCCACGGAACTCGAAGAGTTCTGGCGCCTGTGGTGCCGGATTCATCGTCCGACGACTCGAGGCGCTCCTCCTCCAAGACGAGGAAGAGGAAGAAGAAGCCTCTCCCTCCAGCGGTGGGGAGGAATGAAGGAAGGCCTCTAACCGGGGGCGAGGTTCCAAGAAGGGAAGGACTCTTCCTCCGGACTACTCCACCAACGCCGACGACGGTGAAGAGGAGTGGCCATCCAGGGCCAAGCCCTTGGCAAGATCGTAAGTATCCGGATACCAGAATAACTCATGGTGTTCCTTTATTGCACAGTACCTTCTGACGCCGAATATAATCATGCAGTCCGCCCAAGGCCAGGCTCGACGCTCGCCGAAGCGGTTCCTGGGTTCGTCGGATGTGAACAACACTTCACTTCCGACCGCCTCCTCGGCTGCGAATGACGCCGAGGTGGCGCCCCAAAGGCCAAGCCAGGAGGGGTGATCTCGAGGCGCCGCAAGGCCACCTTCCGCACCTGCATTTAAAGGGATAAAACCCCGAAGGGCTCCAAGTCCGGCCCTAGGCCGCGCACCGCCCCGGAACCTTCAGTAGTTCTGGAGTCCGGCGGGCGCCCCCCTAGTAGGAAGGGAAAAATTACGACGCCGGTGACCTCCCTCCAACCGGAGGCACCGGATAATCTGCTGGAGGTGCTTAACGGCGCCTCCATCGATGCGGAGACCGCACTATTATGAGTGTGGTGATCCAGAAGGTTCAGTTCGCCAAAAGCGGGCTGACCGAAGCCTGTGCCAGCCTTCTAACAGGCTTTGAGGTATGTATTTAAGATATGTAAAAATATTACCGCATAGACAGTAGCCCATGATGCTCAGTTTGGTGTTTGAAAAGAAAAGCCGAACTGAGGATCAAAAAGATATACGCAGGAGTCTAACATAAGTATGTCAATATGGGAATGCAGGCTGTGCTATCGACCTCCGACCGATCAAGGGAGGTCGATGCATTGAAGCAGAGCCTCGAGCGGTCCGAGAACGAGCTCGGCCTTGCCAAGAAGCAGCTCGAGGACAAGGAAGGTAAGTAATACCTTATGTAAGTATATGTAAAAAAGATGTGGTTGCAAAAAATGACAGGACCAACGTGAGTTTTGCAGGGGCCACAACCGAGGTGGCACCCTGAAGGAAGCGTTGTCCAAGGCCGAAAACAATGCGGTCGTGGAGCGCACCGATCGAGAGAAGCAGGAGGTGCGGGTGACGGCGGTGCAGCAAGAGCTCCAGGCTCTCGTGGAAAAACACGAGAGTTTGGAGCTTGACTCAAAGACTCGAGAGTCCGAGCTCGCCTCGGCGCTTGAGAGCGCCAAATCTGCCAAGGCCGAAGCCCAAAAAGACCTCCAGGAAATTGACGCGATGAAGAAGATAGCGGCGGTAAGGCATTTTTTATGCAAAGCAAGCAGGCGAAAGTGAATTACTTGTTACTTACCCGAGTCCGAAGCTCTCCAGGAGCATTCACAGATCTTCCCCGGAGTGTGTCCGACGCTGTCGCATTCTACCGAGCCAAAGAGGGGAGCTCGACGTAGAAGGTATTCTGGTCTCAGTATGCTGAGGCCGGACACCCGGTGCCCTTGAGCGACCAGCTGAAGCCGCTGGTCGAGCTCCATAAGGTGGCCGAACAGGCCATGAAGGGTCTCGTAGTCCGGCTGTGGCCTCGGGAAGCCATGCCTGGGAGCTACTTCGGACTGGTAAGGCGGCTGGTGGATGCCTGTCCAAGGCTTGAAGCCATCAAGCGCTCCGTATGCACCGAAGGTGCCCGTAGGGCCCTTGCCCGTGCTAAAGTGCACTGGGAAAGATGGATGCTGAGAAGCTTGTGACGGACGGACCACCACCAGGCAAGGAGCATCGCAAGCCCGACATGTATTATGAGAGCGTCCTGAAGGGTGCCCGCCGTATAGCGGATGAGTGCTCCAAAGATGTAATTTTCGAGTAAACTCGCATTTGTGATCATGTACGCTGAAAACTTGTTCATATGCGCTAAGCAACGTTTTTGAATTTAAAATATTACCTTATGTGCGGCGGTTTATCAAAATTGAGAGATGGCGAGTCGTTGGCTTTCGCCCATGCCATGAAAGTGCTGGGGTGTTCGGGATAAACTTGAGCGCTCTTTTTCCCATTATTGGGTCCTTCGAGGGAGGCGCTCAACACAACGAACAAGGCAATCGGACTATAATGCTTGAACACTCTCACTTAGCCATATAATTCTATAATTTTAAATTTCGCAAGCCCTAGTATTCGAAGACCGAGTTCGGGGCGCTATCCACGCCTAGGCGGACAAAGCCGACCTCGCTCTAAGCGGCATAAGTCTTTAGGGACTCGAAAACCTCTCTAACAGCAACCAGCTCTCGCCCTATCATGACGGCAGTTTTAGCTTTCTCCATCGAGGTGCTTAGCCCATCTCAACCGGGGCACAATCGCAGTTGGTTCTCCCAAAGGCTACCTTAGCCGATATAACGGAACATAAGGTACCAAAACATGAGAGCCGGGCAAACCCAACTATTGACCCAAGACATGATTCAGAGCCGATGCATATAATGCTATAATTTCGGGGTGCCGCACTTGTGAAAGTGTTCGGATTTATCACACCATATTTTGGGGTACTTAAGCCCCTGGTGTATTTGGCCGTACCAAAGTGTACGGGTGCAACATGTCATTAATGAACATATACAGATAAAAAAAGGAATGCAACAATAGAAAAAAGCTATGCATTGTTTATTTGAATAGGCTGCGTGAAAAGCAGAACGATACAAATAGTGCGATAAGAAAGAGATGGGACTATTTGACATGTCCCCCTCCAGGGGCGAGCTGCGGGATGATATGTGAAACAAGTATATTGCTCGTTATAGAGACCACCTGGACACTCGACGTAGCTTTCTGCTTCCCTAGCTGCTGCATCGTGTGTTCGGCGATTATACTGCCGGACAGGCCTTCCGGAAAGTGGAGTCCTGAAAGTAAGAAAAAAAGAATGACAAAATCGGGAGCCCCTTGTGCGGTTGAGCCGCATTTTGGGCGTGGCGTGGTCGTGCCCCTGCCCCTATGCCCATGGTATTTCCAGAGCGTAGTTATGTACGCGTAGTACTGGTTTCGCAATTTCGCGAGGGCTGGGGTTGGGGCCGATTTATGCGTGTTCGAACGTGCCAGGCGGTCTTGTTGTAGGTTACTCGGGCGCGCTTTGACGATGTCCGGTCGCTTAATGGACGGATCGAGAATTGCCTTGAGAGGCTTCTTTGTACTTCCGCCGCAAGGGTCGCCAGATGCTCCTCCGCTCGGAGAGAGCGCTCGTGTTTCCATTGACCCTAATGACTCTCGAGGGCTCGCATCTTGAGCTTGAGGTATGCATAGTGCGGCACCGCATTGAACTTTGCAATGCGGTTCGTCCGAAAGCAGTGCATGATAGCCATCATGAACGGGACTATGTCAAGATTAACTCGCTTCGAAATTATCCAGGATCCAAGACCACCTCAAGTGTAACTCGAGCCTGCATAGTTGGCCTCTACACCTGGTATGACGCCTTTAAAGGTCGTTTTGTGGGTTTGATCCTTGAGGGATCTATGCCCATTTTTCGCACTGTATCCTGATAAAGCAGGTTCAGGCTGTTGCCGCCGTCCATAAGGACTCTAGTGAGGTGAAATCTGTCAATGATTGGGTCTAGAACCAACACGGCGAATCCGCCATGGCGGATGCTAGTGGGGTGGTCCCTTCGATCGAAAGTGATCGGGCAGGAGGACCATGGGTTGAACTTTGGGGCGACTGGCTCCAATGCATATATGTCCCTTAGTGCACGCTTCCATTCCCTTTTGGGGATGTGGGTTGCGTATATCATGTTCACGTCCGCACTTGTCGGGGGAAACCCTTCTATCCCCTATTGTTCGGCGGCCGGGGCTCCTCCTCGTCATCGTTATACAGTCCCTTGTCATTGTTTTCGGCGTTTAACTTGCCTTCCTGCTTGAACACCCAACAATCCCTGTTGGTGTGGTTGGCTGGTTTTTCGGGGGTGCCGTGGTATCCGCACGAGCGATCGTGGTATTCGGTCCAAATTGGACGGGCCCGAGTATTTCTTTTGAATGGCTTTTTCACTGACCGGTTTAGAGCCTCGAATCCGCATTAATCGCCGATCCTTAGCATTGTCGCCAGCACGCGCGCTTTTGCTTGTTGCGACGCGACCGCCAATGCTGTCCTTGGTATCCGAATTACCAGGATCTTGGTCATGTTATTACTACGAGCTAGCCAGCTGTCTTCTCCGCGCAAAGCGGTCATGAGTGTCGTGAGGGCTGCCATGGATTTCTGCTTTTCCTGTCCTAGGTGCCGGGCAAGCCACTCGTCACAGATGTTATGCTTGAAGGCTGCAAGGGCCTCTGCATCCGGACAATCGACTATTTGATCTTTCTTCATTAGGAACCGTGTCCAGAATTGTCTGGCGGATTCCTCTGGCTGCTAAATTATGTGGCTTAGGTCATCAGCTTCTGGTGGTCGTACATAAGTGCCCTGGAAATTGTCGAGGAATGCGGCTTCCAGGTCCTCCCAACAGCCAATTGACTCTGTTGGCAAGCTGTTAAGCCAATTCCGAGCTGGTCCTTTAAGCTTTAGTGGGAGGTATTTGATGGCGTGTAGATCATCACCGCGAGCCATGTGGATGTGAAGGAGATAGTCCTCGATCCATACCGCAGGGTCTGTCGTGCCATCGTATGATTCGATGTTTACGGGTTTGAAACACTCGAGGATTTGATGATCCATTACTTCATCTGTGAAGCATAGTGGGTGTGCGGCGCCTCTGTATTGGGCTATATCACGACGTAGCTCAAATGAGCTTTGTCTATCGTGGTTCGCCCGCCAGATTTACCATATCCGCATGACGGTTATCGTCAGTGTCGGGCGCCCACGCGATCCATAGATCGATCTTGTTTGCCTTGCCCTGTCCTCCAATATATCTCGCAGGTCCGCACATTTCCCGTGCCTTGGTATTCTTTGAGCGACGCCGGTGCGGCTTTAGTGGAGGGCCGAGAGGCTTCTTCCGTCGCTGCCACGAGGTGGCCGGTCGGCCGATCATGCGCCGGTGATATAGGTCTAGGTGCTTCCTCCTCTAATCGGGTAGCAGCCTACGTTTTGGGTAGCTCTTGGAGGGGCGCTCGAAGTTCAGATTTTCGCCGCAAGGACATCAGTCCATCCGTCGGCTAGCAAGTCTTGTTCAGCTCTAAGCTGTTGCTGTTTTTCTTGAGGCTGCTCGTCGTGGTTTTAAGCCTGCGTTGAAACGCTCTTGTTCGACGGGATCCTCGTGCACGATAAATTGCCATCGCCGAGGCTTGCCTCGCCTTCGTGAGGGAGGCATGTAATTATCGCCGTCTACCTCTCTCGTCCGCCGCCTCTCATGTGGGCTGGCTTTCCATCCTCCTGTGCTGAATCCTCTTTGAGGGGGTTGTCTTCGCACCGTCCGGTGTTATTGTCTCCGTGCGTAATCGCCGCTTTTTGCTGTGGCGGGACTTAGAGCGGTACCGCTGACGCCGGCGCCTAGGCTGTTTCTTGGAGGGGTCATCCTTCGTTGTTCCATCGCCATTCCCTTCTTTTGAGATGTCCACCATGTATATGTCATACGACGAGGTGGACATCCAGTGTCCTATAGGCGCTGGTTCTTGGTCGTCTCCTGCATCATCGTCCATACCGTCGATGTCTTCGGAGTCGAAGTCGAGCATGTCGGTTAAATCATCGACAATGGCTACGAAGTGGGTGGTGGGTGGGGTTTGAATTTCTTCTTCGCTCTTCATCCCAACCTTGTCGACCATAGTCCGCCAGGCTCTCTCGAGCAAAGAGAGAGACTTTAGTGAATTCAGAATGTCACCGAAGGGCGAAGCGCCGAAAGATGTCCTCGGCGGTGAACTCCATGATCGGCGCCCAATCGGATTCGACAAGGGCGGAAGGTTCGAGTCCGGAGAGGAGTCCGCACCTTGGAGTCACGAGCTTCACAAAGGACAGGTATGGTGTTCGCCCGATCGCCATGGAGATTGCAGCCCCGAGGTGTGTCCAGCCACCCGCCCTCGACATGCAGATCGGCTCCGAGCTAAGGGTCGGAGCAGACATCGGTGCGGCCTCCTGTGGCATCGCTCGACGGCAGAGCTAGATCATGCCCATCGTGATAAAGGCGACGCGCTTGGCTGTGGCTCGAACCCGTCAAGATCAAGTCTCGGCCGACGCTGGCGTGTAGTTCAAACTTCCAAATCTGACTTGATGGCGGGCGTAGCTTCGATCCGCTCCAGATGGCCAAGCTTAATTGCCCGCAGGCAAAGCCACCGAATATGAAGATCTGTCCGTGAGAAAAGTCTCACCTAGACCGGATCATTGTTGATGATCGGAGGAGCCATCGGGCCTAAAGGTGACGATACGAGGAACTCTCAATGAAAGCACCAATGTCGGTGTCAAAACCGCGGATCTCGGTAGGGGGTCCCGAACTGTGCGTCTAGGCGGATGGTAATAGGAGACAAGGGACACGATGTTTTACCTGGTTCGGCCCTCTCGATGGAGGTAAAACCCTACTCCTGCTTGATTAATATTGATGATATGGGTAGTACAAGAGTAGATCTACCACGAGATCAGAGAGGCTAAACCCTAGAAGCTAGCCTATGGTATGATTGTTGTTCATCCTACGGACTAAAACCCTGCGGTTTATATAGACATCGGGGAGGGTTAGGGTTACATAGAGTCGGTTACAAATGGGAGAAATTTCTTCCGGAAGATAATGTGCTCCCCAGAAGCATGAATGAAGCGAAGAAAATTGTTTGCCCATTGGAACTTGAAGTACAGAAGATACACGCTTGTGTGAATGATTGTGTATTGTGCCGTGGTGAGTACAAAGATTTTTGTGCATGTCCCACATGCAAGCATGCACGATACAAGCGTAGGAGAGCAAAGGACAAGTACAAATTGGACGACGAGATCAAGACAGGAGTCCCATTCAAGGTTGTTTGGTACTTGCCTTTAATTCCAAGGTTGAGGCGTTTGTTTGCAAACCATAGAGAGGCAAAGAGGTTGTGGTGGCATCATGATGAGCGAATTGCAGATAGGTATATGAGGCACCCGAAAGATGGGGCTCGGTGGGAATTAATCGACAAAAAGTTTGAAAAATTTGCCAACGATCCTGGAATTATAAGGCTCGAGGAGTGTACTAACGGGATGAATCCTTTTGGCGATATGAGCACCAATCACAGCACATGGCCGGTGCTTCTGTGCATATATAACCTAGCTCCTTGGTTGTGTATGAAGAAAACATACATTATGATGGTAATGATTTTCCAAGGCCCGAAGCAACCTGGAAATGACATCGACATTTACTTTCAGCTACTAGTAGAAGAACTGCTGACAGTGTGGATAGATGCACCTGCTGTAAAATGTTATGATGCTTACAGAAAGGAGATTTTTGATCTACAAAGCGATCTTTGGTGCACACCATTCAAGATATGCCGGCATTAGGCAACACATCGGGGCAGAAAACAAGGGGAGAAGTAGGGTGTGTCACATGCATGGATAGGACATCTAGCAGAAGACTTCCCAACTCGCACAAAATAGTGTATTTGCGTTATCGTAGGTTATTACGAAAAATCACCCATACCGAAAGATGAAAGCCGAATTTGATGGTACGGCAGAGGTAGCTGCAGCCCCAAGACCCTATGAAGGGGAGGTGGTCCACAACATGGCTAAAAAATTAATGTTGTGCTTGGCAAGAACCACCCGTTGACGGTGAAACTAACACCCAAGGATCAAGTGTTTAAGAAGAACTCGGTGTTCTTGAAATTACCTTACTGGGAGATTCTACGTGTACGTCACTGCCTCGATGTCATGCACGTAGAGAAGAGCATATGTGAAAGCATCCTTTGTACTCTTCTCAAGATTAAAGGTAAAAGAAAGGATGGTGGCGGTTCACGACTCGATATGCTTGCTGATCAATCACAATGCAAGAGTGAAGCAGAAGATGATGACAAATTCATCAAAGCTCGCCAGAGTTACAATTTCAGTACAAAAGAAGCAACACACTTCTTCACCTATTTGTTGTCAGTTAAGACACCCTCTTCCTACTGCACAAACATCAGAAGTCTCGTGGATGTGAGCTCGGGTAAAATGAAGTTGGGACACATGAAGTCACATGATTGCCACGTAATGTTGACACAAATCCTCCCTGTGGCCATCAGGAATCTGATGGACAAAGATATAAGAAACACACTCATTGACCTCTGTGATTTCTTCAACCAACTATGGCAGAAAGTTGTAGATCCTGAAGAGTTGGATCATATGCAAGATGATATTGCAAGAATATTTTCCAACCTAGAGATGTTTTTCCCACCGTCATTCTTTGATATCATGGTCCATCACACTGTGCACCTTGTCGACGAGATAAAGTACTGTGGTCCTGTGTTTCTTCGCAACATGTATCCCTTCGAGCGGTTCATGGGAATCCTGAAGCGCTTTTGTCGGAACCGAAACCATCCAGAGGTAAGCATCCTACAAGGTTATACCGCGGAGGAGGTGGTTGAGTTTTGCACCGCTCTCTCGCCACGAGGGAAGGCTTAAAGGTAAGCCAGTCCTTGCTGGCACGCAAATGGCTGCACCCGGAGAATTGGCAGAGAAAGCCCATTTGATGGTACTGCTTAACAACCCAGTTCTCATCTCTTATGCCGAAGAACACTTGGCGGAGATACGCCAAAGATTTTTACCAATGGTGCCTTCATCTGATGTGGAGATGAAGGAGCACACTAAGAACTCCGCCGGATGGCTGAAGAATCGTTTGGCACAAGGATCCATCAATGATATTGCTACATGGTTGGCACAAAAGCCATCACCTACGGTGCTGACGTACCAAGCATATGACATAAATGGATACATGTTCTACACTGAGGAACGTGATAAGAAGACCTCGTATCAGAACAGCTCTGTTCGAATAGAATACATGACTGTAAATGAAGCTGATAAAAGGGTATACTATGAAACCATCAAAGAGATTTGGGATCTTGACTATGTGAAAGTTAAGGTGGCATTATTCAGGTGCACATGGATCCCTCTTGGTCAGGTAAGGATTGATGACTACAGGAATACCTGTGTAAACAGGACAACGATGGCATATCACGCGGACCCATTCATTCTTGCCAGCGATGCTACCCAGATTTTCTTTGTGGAAGACCCCTTGCATAATAACAACCATTTAGTGATATATGGGAAGAGAAGGGTACTGGGTGTCGACTATGTTGCCGATCAGGATGAGTACGATGAATTTGATGAGTTGCCAGCCAAGGGATCACGCACCAGTGCAACAGACAAGAAGTTTAAAATCATCAAAAACCCCAAGTTCATTCGGGGTCATCTTAATGATCCCAATTCCCCCATGTACATGGGAATTAAGTTGTAAGACTAGACTTTAAGCTACTGTTATATTACGGGTTCCGGCAAAACCCTTAAGGTTCGAACTCTGGGGTGCGCGTGAAGTTCTTTCCCTCCTGCCGATTCGCGTCCTAACTAGCTAAGATCTCGAGAACAAACTTGACGAACTCACAACACAAAAGACACAAGATTTATACTGGTTCGGGCCACCATTATGGTGTAATAACCTACTCCAGTGTGGTGGTGGTGGATTGCCTCTTGGGATGATGATGAAAAGTACAAGGGAAGAATAGCCTCCTGAGGTTGAGGTGTTCTTGTGCTCAGTGAACTTGTGGGTGTGAGGATGGAAGATGGAATCGATCCCCCCTACTATGGTGGCTAGTTCTACTTATATAGGCCCTGGTCCTCTTCCCAAAGCGGGAAGGGATCCAACAACGTCCAATTTGAAAGGGGACAGCTAGTACAGCATATCCTGACAAAAGCGGTCTTCGTCTGCAAAAGGCTCTGGTGGTGACGCCGCCTTGGGCTCTGTGGCACCCCGGCTCTGAGCGACCGGTTTACCTTGCATTGCCAGCCCAGAGACCTTGTCTTCTGGCAACACAAAACAACATGGTACAGAAAACAACCGCTTTATTCATGCTAGCGGAGCATAGTTTATATTACAACAGTTAGCGAGGCCAAGCGGCACACACGGTGCGGCTGAACAGTATGTACATTATTTAGTGAACATAAAGGGGCCTCGATCATGACAACTATGCGGCAGCGGAACAATGTCGTAGCGGGACTCCATAGCACAAGGACACCGACGTGGACATGGTCTAGACTCGGACAGCACTCCTTTCCAATGGGACTTTCCTGAAATATGGCATGATACGCCAGGTCAGTACATTGAATGTACTTGCAAGCTCACAATAAGCATAAACATGATGATAGACAATATCATGATATTTAACCAATTAAACAACAATGCAACCATATATCCAACATGATGTGACTATGCTCAACATGTACTCATTCTCCCGACTTGCTTACCAGATGTAACATCCCAAATTTTCAATTTGGAATATTATACACTAGATCATCATTGCATATCATATTTTGTTTGCTTTTGGTTTTGATCCTAGAAATTCTACGCAACTCAAGGACCCACAGAGAGAGTTGGGGATTTCGTTATTTTCATATTTGAGTTTTCTCAAATTTTGAGAATAGGATCATTTGATTTTAATTATTTTATCTTCTATTAATTCTATTACAAAAAAATATGAGAGAGGGATTAAAATGACTTTCCCAAAATAAAGAAATATTGAGTATTTAATAATAAAATCAAATAAGATTTTATTTCGGAGTTTTTCGCTATTTTATTTGAATTTAGGAAAAATATGTGTTTTTCAAAATTGCATTTAAGCCCCAAATAAATGTTCACTTTCTCTGGCTTGATTTTAGAAGTCGGGGAAAATTTATTTCGGGATTTTTGGAGTCCGTTTAGTATTTCTTTCGTTAGTTTTTCTGCGTGGAATTAATTTAATTTTTTTTTAAACTCCGAACCGACCTTGGGCCGTAACGGCCAGGACTCCGCCTAGCCGGGGCTTTATAAGTCGCCGCTCGGGGCCCCGAGCCAGCCCACCAGCCCGCAGCCGCCTGGCGCCTTAAACCCTAGCGCGCCGCCGCTTTCATGGCATGGGCCACGCCGCTTCTCCATTGCCCACACCGCTGCTGCCACGCCCGCCGCCGCCGCCCACCCGGGCCGAGCTGACCCGCCGCCTCGCCGTCCCGCCGCCCGAGGTAGCCACCGTCGCCGGCGGTTTTTTCCTCAGAAAACCGCCCGGTTTTTTTTTATTTAACCGCGTTTTTTGAAGTTTCGTTTTTTTAGATCGGTTTTTTTCCGGTTTATTTATTTAGTGAGCGTTCGCTCGTTCGTTCATTTTAACGAATGCGTTCATCGTTTAGATCCAGATAACGAACGTTCGTTCGTTAATCTGTTCGTCGTTTTTCTTTTTCTCGGATTTCCCGCGATTATTTCTGATCGTGATTTCTAATCCGATTTTCATTTTAGTATAACTTTTCGCTCGTTTATCGGAATCAGGCGATTCAAGTGCCTGGAGTTTCGTCTCGAAATCCTCTTTCCGTTTAACCAACTTAAACAAGTTTTTGCTTCTGTAAAATTTGACTTAAGTCCAGATTAGTAAAACGAAGTTGTTTTCTTTCGCCGTTTGACTTTTGTCGCTTCATTTGATTTGATTCTTTTTGCAAACCGGAGTTCTTAAGTTGAACTTTCTGCTTAGATCTCTTATTTGAGTTTTACCGGTGTATTAGATGAGTACTTATTGTATGCTTGTTTGTTTTTTTGCGATAGAGTACCCGGAGTGCGCCGCCTGTTACTTCGAATCTCTAGGTTTCGCGGATCATCAGCAAGGCAAGTAACACTTTGATTATACCTTTCTGCCCAGTTTTCATTGCATTAGATAAATCCTCTAACATTGCATGATTAGGATCTAATTAAATTGTGGGATGGGAAGTAGATGAGGTAGTACCTATTACCCGTTTTACAATTAAACCTTTGGGAGTTACTTCTACGTTTGCTTCTTATGTCATGCTATGCTAGTATACGTGGATTGGGTGAGTGATATCGATGACAGATGTGAGATTGTTAATAAATAGTTTATCTAAGGTGGCAACTTAAACACACATCTGGGTGGATTGAGGCACCTGGGTATTCCAGGATTGCCTGTTTCTTTTGGACCGCCACCCAGGCTCAAAGGGATCATGAGACTATTCATACTAGAAACTTCCGTGTGTAGCCACAAGCTACTATGGGCTCTAGCATAGTTGGCTAAGTCGTGCGAACTCTTACAGTGGTAGACTAGCTGATGTAGGGGATGTAGGTTGGTACGGTCTACCCGATCGTAAGGTGCTAGCGCTTCTGAAAGACTATGTCTCGGTCATCCGTTTCTCAAACATCATGTAGTGCGAGAAATCCAACGGAGGAGATCGAGTCTTGTGGGGAAAAGTGCGCAAACCTCTGCAGAGTGTACAAACTAATCATGGTTAGCCGTGTCCCTGGTTATGGACGTTTTGAGTATCTAGAACTTGGATTATCATGTGAATCTCATCATGTTACTTTAATTAATTTTGTTGGGTTTTAATGATGATGCTTAATTGGGATTGAGGATGCTGTCAACCATTCTCAATGTTTAACAACCACCATGATAGTTAAATAAATTTTATTCCTTTGCAGTAGGGAAAAATTGGCTTTACACAAAATTGTAACCATAGAGCTTTCCACCAGCCATATATGCATGTAGTATAGCTTATTCTTTCATTACTCTCTATGCGTTACATTGCTAGCATATTCCATGTGCTGACCCGTTTTCGGGCTGCAACGTTTCATGTTGCAGACTTTTCAGACGACGAGTAAGGTGCCTTTAGGTCATGGTTCTATACTCAGTGATGCCGTTGGAGTTGATGGACTCGCTTATCTTCCAAGCCTTCCGCTGTTATCGTTTTTAGATGGCCTTAAGCCATTTTTATTTGTAATAAGTTCTCTCTTGAGACATTCGATGTAATAAGTGTGTGATTGCTACTCTGTTATAAATCCTTCAAGTCTGTGGTGGTGTCAAGATTATCGATCCAGGATGACACCGAGCACGAGATCGGTATTTGAGGTCTGGTCGCTACAAGATGGTATCGAGCACACGCCGACCAGAGGACACCGACCACTAAGCTAAAGCCCTAGATCACTACTCTCTTCTCATTTCTGACTCCTCATCTTTTCTACTCTTTTAGGATGACGGAAGCGAGGATCAAGTTCACGTAGCCGGATGAAGATACACCCTTTGGACGACACCTGAAGGAAGTCACTAAGTACCTGAACATCGGAATACAAAGCTTCACCGGGACCTACACCGCCACTTTACCCGAAGAGAACCAGATGTGCACAGACATGATGGAGTTGAAGAAAGCAAAGGCTAGAATTATCAAGCTAGAAGGAGAACTGAAGGCCACTCGCAAGGATTACATGGAGGAGATCGTCGCTCTAGTGAGACAAAACGGCGACCTTAAGGAGAAGATTGAAGAACTCATGGGGAATTCAGCACCCGGAGGAGAAGATGACGATTGCACTTGTCCAGACAACTACATCATCATCGACGACACCGATTCCGATCCTAGTGATGATGACTTCGAAGACGAAGCCGGAGCAGATATCATGGAGTCTTCATCGGAGCAGTTTTTCTAGTAGACCACCATAACAGTAGTAGTGTTCCACCATGTACATAGCATAGTCCAAGCACTTTTACGATAGTTCTAGACCGATTGTATGCCTTGTTTGATTGAATGAAGTGGTTTTGTGTGCATTTGCCTCATGTGCATTTGGGTAGTGTTTTCTCTTTAGACCTCATTCTATTCTTAATTCTCATCTTTTCTAAACCCTCGGATGCCTCCGAGACGTGACAATGGATTTGCTTTCCCACCGGAACTCACTCAATTGATCCAGCAGCAGAATGCTTTGATGCAGTTGCAAGTCCAGAACCAGAACCAGGGGTACAACAACAACAACAACAACAACAACCCACCACCGCCACCACCTGTTGATCACTTAACCCATTTTCTTAGGCTGAATCCGCTGGTGTTCTCTAGTAGCACCGAGCCGATAGTGGCAGATGATTGGCTCCGTAAGATAGGGAGGGAGTTGACCACTACAGGATGTACAGATGGGGAAAAGGTGAAATTTGCCGCTCATCAGCTTGAAGGACCCGCAGCCGCATGGTGGGAGAATTTCACAGCCACTTACCCTATGGATACTGTCACATGGGATCGGTTTGACAAGCTTCAGTCTGCCCATGTTTGGCAGGAGCTATGCCATGAAGAAGCGTGAGTTTCGCAACTTGCGCCAAGGAGGACGGACAGTTGGCAAGATGTGGATGACTTTAGTAAGCTAGCACGTTATGCCCCAGATGACGTTGCTACGGATGCAGCTAAGCAGGAGAAGTTTCTGGAAGGACTGAATGACGAGCTGATCATGCAGTTGATGGTAGCAAGCTTCAACAACTACCAGGAGTTGGTAGATCGTGCTCTTATGATTGAAGGGAAGCAGCAGCAAATTGAAAACCGCAAGAGGAAGTATGGACAGGGGAAGTACAATTTTGGAGCTCAGCAGAAACCCAGTCTTACCCCTAAACCGGGAGTTCATTTCAGCATACCCATGGAGGGGGTAGCTCGCACAACCATAATGGCCCCAAGAATGGTAATGGGAATGGAGGAAGCAACGGCCAGAACCGTACCACCCCATCAACCCCACCCAAGAGAGACCTAAGCCAAGTCATTTGTTTTAAGTGTCAGAAGACCGGACATTATGCCAATGAATGTCCTAAAGGCCAGAATGGCAATTGAAGCTCTGGGAAGAAGTCGAACCCTTTCAACAGGGGACAGGTGAACCACGTTAAAGTGGAGGAGGTTGAAGCTCAACCGGATGCAGTAATAGGTAAGTTTTTGGTTAAGTCATTTACTGCACTCGTTCTTTTCGATACTGGTGCATCGCATTCATACATCTCAAGGGGATTTGTGGATAAGTATAACCTACCAAACCAAACCCTTAGGTCACCCATGTTAGTAACCTCGCCTGGAGCAGAGTATATGGCTAGTCGATGGTGTGATCGATTACCATTAAGGATTGGTAACTATGTGTTTCCCTCGGACCTAATAGTATTGGAATCTCAAGGATTGGATGTGATATTAGTCATGGATTGGTTATCAAAGTATGAAGGGAACATTGAATGCGCTAGTAAGACAATCTTGCTTACGACGCCAGAAGGAAGAAGGATCAAGTATGTATCACGGCATGTTCTGAAAAGGACTCAAGTAAATTCCTTATCAGGAGTTGTGCAGGAGGAAGTACCAGTAGTAAAGGATTTTCCGGATGTATTTCCAGAAGAGTTGCCAGGCATGCCACCGGATAGAGACATCGAGATTTTGATTGAGCTTTTGCCATGCACAGGACCAATATCTAAGAGACCATACATGATGCCCGCAAAAGATTTGGAGGAGATTAAGAAGCAGATTAAGGAGTTATTGGATAAAGGGTATATTCGCCCAAGTTCTTCGCCTTGGGGATCGCCAGTACTTCTAGTGGAGAAGAAGGATGGAACATTAAGGATGGTTTTTGATTATCGTGGATTGAACGAAGTAACAATCAAGAACAAGTACCCACTACCGATGATCAATGATCTGTTTGATCGATTGCAAGGGGCTAAAGTGTTTTCCAAGATCGATTTGCGATCAGGGTACCATCAGTTGAAGATTCGAGAGCAGGACATACCTAAGACGGCTTTTACCACCAGGTATGGGCTGTATGAGTATACCGTCATGTCATTTGGTCTGACTAACGCACCTGCCTATTTTATGAGCATGATGAACAAAGTGTTTATGGAGTTTTTGGATAAGTTCGTCGTAGTGTTCATTGATGATATTCTGGTTTACTCGAAGAATGAAGAGGAGCATAAAGAACATTTGCGATTGGTACTTGAGAAGCTCAGAGAACATCAGTTGTATGCCAAGTTCAGCAAATGTGAGTTTTGGTTGAAGGAAGTGGGATTCCTCGGACATGTTATATCCGGAGAAGGAATAGCAGTTGATCCTACAAAGCTTATCACTGTAACAAATTGGGAAGCACCAACAACAGTTGGAGAGATCCGGAGTTTCCTTGGACTCGCAGGATACTACCGGAGATTTATTGAGAACTTCTCAAGGATTGCACAGCCTATGACGAAGTTGTTGAAGAAGGATACCAAGTTCATATGGACTGAGGAGTGTGAGGCTAGTTTCCAGGAGTTGAAGAATCATTTGGTTACCTCACCAGTGTTGATTCTGCCAGATCAGAACAAGGATTATGAGGTGTATTGCGACGCTTCACGTCGAGGACTTGGAGCCGTGCTTATGAAAGAGGGAAGATTTGTTTCATATGCTTCACGACAACTGAAACCTCACGAATTGAATTATGCCACGCATGATTTGGAGTTAGCAGCCGTAGTGCATGCATTGAAAACATGGAGACATTTCCTCATTGGAAACCATTGTGAGGTGTACACGGATCACAAGAGTTTGAAGTACATTTTCACTCGTAGGAGTTAAACCTCGCATAAAGGAGATGGTTGGAACTCATCAAGGATTATGATATGAGATTGCATTATCATCCGGAAAGGCTAATGTAGTAGCTGACGCATTGAGCCGTAAGAGCCATGTCAATACACTAATGACGGGAGAGTTGCCAAAGGAGTTAGCCGAGGATCTTCGTGAGCTATGTTTGGAGATAGTTCCGAGAGGCTATGTAGCAGCATTGGAGATTCAGTCGACTTTGATGGATAAAATCAGAGAAGCTCAGAAGACTGACAAGGAGATTGCCTCTATAAAGGAGAAAATGAGCAAAGGAAAGACTAAGGGATTTCGTGAGGATGAACAAGATACCCTATGGTTTGAGGACCGAGTTTATGTGCCAAATGACCCAGAGATCAGGAAGTTAATTCTGCAAGCGGCCCATGATTCACCATATTCGATTCACCCAGGAAATACCAAGATGTATTTGGATTTGAAGGATACTTTCTGGTGGACCGGAATGAAGAAAGATATTGCGGAGTATGTAGCAGTTTGTGATGTATGCCAGAGAGTAAAGGCAGAGCATTAGAAGCCAGCAGGATTGTTACAGCCATTGCCGATACCCGAATGGAAGTAGGATAAGTTAGGCATGGATTTTAACATGGGATTACCCAGGACTTGTTTAGGCTATGACTCAATTTGGGTTGTAGTTGATCGATTGACAAAGGTAGCTCATTTCATCCCGGTAAAGACCACTTACACCAGTGCTAAGTTGGCGAAGATATACATGACAAGAATCGTATGCTTGCATGGAGTTCCGAGGAGCATCGTATCAGATAGAGGAACCCAGTTTACCACAAAGTTCGAATCGGTTGCACGAAACTTTGGGTACCGAGCTAGAGTTCAAGACAGCTTTTCATCCACAGATGATGGCCGGACGAGAGAGTCAATCAGATTTTGGAGGATATGCTAAGAGCCTGTGCGCTAGATTATGGATCAAGTTGGGATGACAACTTGCCATATGCAGAGTTCTCTTACAACAATAGCTATCAATCCAGTTTGAAGATGGCCCCTTCCGAAGCCTTGTACGGAAGGAGGTGCAGGACACCGTTGTCGTGGGACGAAGTTGGAGACCGCCAGTTGTTTGGACCGGATTTGATAAAGGAGTCTGAATGGAAGGTGAAATTGATTCGCGATAGGCTCAATGTAGCCTAGTCCAGGCAGAAGAGCTACGCAGATTCTAAATGCAAGGAGACCGTTTACGAAGTCGGAGACCGAGTTTATCTTTGAGTATCTCCACTTCGGGGAATTAAGCGTTTTGGTGTTAAGGGAAAGTTAGCGCCACGTTTTGTAGGACCATACCGAGTTGTGGAACGTACGGGAGAAGTGGCCTACAAGTTGGAATTGCCCAAAGGATTGTCAGGAGTTCATGACGTGTTCCATGTTTCTCAGCTGAAGAAGTGCCACGCGGAGATGGCTGATATACCGCTGAGGGATACCGTGCTGTTAGAGGCAATTCAGTTGGATAACGATTTGACCTATGAGGAGAAACCAGTTAAGATTCTTGAGTTTGCCAGCCGAGTCACCGGCAGCAAGGTTATCAAGTTTTGCAAAGTTCAGTGGAGCCACCACACAGAGGATGAAGCCACCGGGAGCGAGAGGAAGATTTGTCAAAGACCACCTCACCTATTTTCTAGTTAACCCGAATCTCGAGGGCTTAGATTCATCTTAAGGGGGGTAGGTTTGTAACATCCCAAATTTTCAATTTGGAATGTTAGACACTAGATCATCATTGCATATCATATTTTGTTTGCTTTTGGTTTTGATCCTAGAAATTCTACGCAACTCAAGGACCCACGGAGAGAGTTGGGATTTTGTTATTTTCATATTTGAGTTTTTTTTCAAATTTTGAGAATAGGATCATTTTATTTTTATTATTTTATCTTCAATTATTTCTATTAAAAAATTATGAGAGAGGGAATAAAATGACTTTCCCAAAATAAAGAAATATTGAGGATTTAATAATAAAATCAAATAAGATTTTATTTCAGAGTTTTTCGCTATTTTATTTGAATTTAGGAAAATACATGTTTTTCAAAATTGCATTTAGGCCCCAAAAAAATGTTCACTTTGTCCGGCTTGATTTTAGAAGTCGGGGAAAATTTATTTCGGGATTTTTGGAGTCCGTTTAGTATTTCTTTCGTTAGTTTTTCTGCGCTGAATTAATTTAATTTTTTTAAAGTCCGAACCGACCTTGGTCAGAATCGCCAGACTCCTTAGCTGGGCTTTATAAGTCGCCACGGGCCCCGAAGCTAGCCCACCACTGCAGCCGCTCGCGCCCCAAACCCTAGCGTGGCCTCTTGCCGCGCCGCTGCCGCTTGCTTGCCGCCGCGCCTCGCTTGCCGGAGCCGACCCGCCTCTCGGGACCCGCGCCCGAGGTAGCCACCGTCACGCCAAGGTTTTCTTAGAAAACCGCCTGTTTTTTTTATTTAACCGCGTTTATTTTTTTTAAGTTTCGTTTTTTAGATTGATTTTTCCGGTTTATTTATTTAGTGAGTGTTCATTCGCTCGCTCGTTTTAACGAACGCGTTCATCGTTTAGATCCGGATAACTGAACGCTCGCTCGTTAACTGATTCGTCATTTTTCTTTTCTCGGATTTTCCGCGATTATTTCGATCGCGATTTACGATCCGCTCGTTTTAGTATAACTTTTCGCACGCTTATCGAATCAGCGATTCAAGCGCCGAGTTTAATCTCAAACCCACTTCCCGCTTAACCAACTTAAACAAGTTTTTGCTTCTGAAAAATTTGACTTAAGTCCAGATTAGTAAAATGAAGTTGTTTTCTTTCGCCGTTTGACTTTCGTCGCTTCGTTTGATTTGATTCTTTTTGCAAACCGGAGTTCTTAAGTTGAACTTTCTGCTTAGATCTCTTATTTGAGTTTTACCTGTGCATTAGATGAGTACTTATTGTATGCTTGTTTGTTTGTTTGTGATAGAGTACTCGGAGTGTGCCGCCTGTTACTTCGAATCTCTAGGTTTCGTGGATCGTCAGCAAGGCAAGTAACACTTTGATCATACCTTTCTACTGCCCAGTTTTCATTGCATTAGATCAATCCTCAAACATTGCATGATTAGGATCTAATTAAATTGTGGGATGGGAAGTAGATGAGGTAGTACCTATTACCCTTTTTACTATTAAACCTTTGGGAGTTACTTCTACGTTTGCTTCTTATGTCATGCTATGCTAGTATACGTGGATTGGGTGAGTGATATCCATGACAGATGTGAGATTGTTAATAAATGGTTTATCTAAGGTGGAAACTTAAACACACATCTGGGTGGATTGAGGTACCTGGGTATTCCAGGATTGCCTGTTTCTTTTGGACCGCCTCCCAGGCTCAAAGGGATCATGAGACTATTCATACTAGAAACTTCCGTGTGCAGCCACAAGCTACTATGGGCTCTAGCATAGTTTACTAAGCCGTGCGAACTCTTATAGTGGTAGACTAGCTAATGTAGGGGATGTAGGTTGGTACGGTCTACCCGATCGTCAGGTGCTAGCGCTTCTGAAAGACTATGTCTCGGTCATCCGTTTCTCAAACATCATGTAGTGTGAGAAATCCAACGGAGGAGACCGAGTCTTGTGGGGAAAAGTGCGCAAACCTTTGCAGAGTATACAAACTAATCATGGTTAGCCATGTCCCCGTTTATGGACGTTTTGAGTATCTAGTACTTGGATTATCATGTGAATCTCATCATGTTACTTTAATTAATTTTGTTGGGTTTTAATGATGATGCTTAATTGGGATTGAGGATGCTGTCAACCATTCTCAATGTTTTACAACCACCATGATAGTTAAATAAAATTTATTCCTTTGCAGTAGGGAAAAATTGGCTTTAGGCAAAACTGTAACCATATAGCTTTCCACCAGCCATATATGCATGTAGTATAGCTTATTCTTTCATTACTCTCTATGTGTTACATTGCCAGCATATTCCATGTGTTGACCCGTTTTCGGGCTGCAACATTTCATGTTGCAGACTTTTCAGACGACGAGTAAGGTGCCTTTAGGTCGTGGTTCTATACTTAGTGATGCCGTTGGAGTTGATGGACTCGCTTATCTTCCAAGCCTTCCGCTGTTATCGTTTTTAGATGGCCTTAAGCCATTTTTATTTGTAATAAGTTCTCTCTTGATACATTCGATGTAATAAGTGTGTGATTGCTACTCTGTTATAAATCCTTCAAAATCTTTGTGTGGTGTCGACATTCGATCCGTGGATGACACCGAGCACGAGATCGACGGTTTGAGGTCCTGGTCGCTACACCAGATGTGACCAATAAACATGATAATACCAAAA
>JAHIAM010001014.1:0-21790 GCA_021605205.1 Aegilops longissima
CATCTTGATTAATGAAGCTAGTCTAGTAGAGGCATACTAGTGACTATCTGTTTGTCTATGTATTCACACATGTATTATGTTTCGGTTAATACAATTCTAGCATGAATAATAAACATTTATCATGATATAAGGAAATAAATAATAACTTTATTATTGCCTCTAGGGCATATTTCCTTCAGGTAGATGCTAAGACCCGTTTGAGTGCTAGCGGTAGGCCCTCTTCCAATGGTCAGCGCCCGTCTTGGTGCTTCTATACTGCTTCCTCCTCGATTGTACATGGTGACCATGCGAATTCGAACTTTCTATATCCGTTGGGATGATGGCTTCGGCGCAGTAGAGCGAGGAAGAAGGGTGTGAAGCCAGTTGACTTGTTTGGTCGTCACTGGCGAGACTCCGGAAGAGGCGGTAGCAACTCCTCAAGCCAGCCTGACGACGAAACGCTCCAGTGGTTTTGACCAGAGCGAGGCTTGATGCGGAACAAGATGAGGCGATTATTTCGCTCCACCTGGCACGTTTGGCTGCGGTTGAGAGCAGACCGCTAAGTCGAGTCCGATGCCTGCGTGGCGCCAGCGAGCGGGCCAGGCGCCTTAATTGAAATTTATGCGGTTAGCCGGTGATGATCTTTGTGTGATACGCGCGTGTCGAGTCGTGATGTAAGCGATGAAAAGTCCTTTGCCGTAGGGACCATTCAACTTCTTGATGGGATTTGCTTCTATCCACTTGGTGAACTTGTCCATCGCGACAAGTAGGTGAGTTAGAGCCACCTCGTAAAAGTCTTGAATGATCCACCATGTCCGAGGGCCCCAGTGACAAAGGGCGAGGCGATGGGGATAGCCTTGAGCGTTGAAGCCGCTAAGCGGCTTGGGCGGAGCAGTAGCACCCCTTGCATTTTGAACTAATTCCTTGGCCTCTTCTAGGGCAGTCGGCGGGAAAAGCCGTGTCGGAAGGCTTTGGCGACGAAGTGCTCTGGAGGCCGCATGATGGCCTTTTCCTGCGATGGATGTCTTCAAGGTTGCTTGGCCTTGCTCACGATTCTCATGGCCCGGCTGACAGGCGCTGGTGGCCTGCTTTGACCAGCTCTCTATTGACTATAGTGTAGGCTGCAGCTTGGCGTTGCACTTGCCGAGCCAAGTTTTCGTCGAGTTGGCAGCTCTCCGTTTACTAAGAACTTCAGGATGGGCTGGGCCCATGAGGATCTGCTATCTCTTGACTTTGCGGTACTGCTACTTGGGCCGAGGCGGAACTGGGCTGGGAAGCTGGCGGGTTGGAGTCGCGGCAACTGGCTGGCTTGAAGAAGTCCCAGGCGATTAGCGCAGTCCGGGCGAGTAGTGGGGTCGCTTGCAAAAATTCGCCCGGTCCGGGCGGGTTCCGAAGTCACTGAAATAGTCGACTGCGTGCAGCGTTCTTAGGGCGTCTTCGAGATTCTTGTAGCCGTCTGCTGCGGCTGCAGAAGTCGGATCCGGCTTCCTCGGAGGGCAGTACAAAAATAGAGTCTGGCTCACGGTGACAGCTTGACCAGATGGCTTGAAAGCTGAGCCCGGCGCGGATGGTAATACCTGTCGGGTGGAACCGATTCTTGCAGGGCATCTGCTTGGTCGTTATCGTTCCTTGGTACATAAGAGGGTCGTATCCTCAAATATCCACTCCGATTGCTGTACGAAGCGGTAGCCATATTTACATCTTTGGCGTCCCGATCATGCGGATGATTTGTGACCACCAAAATCCGAATCGCCGCCTTTGGATCGGCGATAAAACTCTTTGGCGGAGCCGTGGATGGCGCCTCTCGTATTAATGACGTTATTGGAATGCCAGGAAAATGGATCTGCTTAGCGATGCCAGAGCTTAGCCGCCTTTAAGAAGTGAGGACCTAAAGCTCGGCAGTGCGCATCTTGGAGCCATCCATTCCATCCGCCAATGGGTGAGTCAGGCGCTAAGCGGCCAGAATCTTTGGTCTCGGCCCAATCGGCGAGAATGGGACAGCGCTTGTAACCCAGTGGCGTCTAAATTTTGGTAAAAAGATGGTGTGGGGGCCAACTCTATGGCCCATTTGGCCACTGAACTGACATCTCGGCTTCCGATGATCTACTGCTAGTGGAATTGTGCAAACTCAAGTTGATTGGATGCTCTTGAAAGTAAGGTTTCAACTTCTTGGCGGCAAAGTGCGCGTAACACATCTTGGTAGTGATGGGGTAGTTCTGCTTGGAAGTCGTGATGCCTCGCTCAGATGTCTACTGGTCTCTTAGACGGTAGCGCCTTACCTTCCTCCTTGCGTTCAACCACAATAGCTGTCTTTGACTACCTGGCAGTGGCGGCAATATCTGAGAGCATGGGCTCCTTTGGGTCGGGCATAACCACTAACAGAGTAGTCGGTATTCTCTTCAAGGAGAAAAGCTTAGTCCGCTTGTGGGGTTCCATTCAAAGAAGGTGGTCTTCTTCATAAGCTAGTCTGGAGGAAACTTTCTCACCCATGCACTGATGAATCGGTGATAGATGCTAGCAATCGGTGAACTACGCCCATCTAGCACTTTCGTGAGGGTAACCATCCTCTCAATTGCCTTAATCTTCCGGGGTTGCACTCTATGCAGCGCTCGAGATACCGGAAGCCAAGGAGCTGGCCGGCTGGTACTCGAAGGCGCATTCTCTGAGTTGAGCTTGATCTGGAATCGGTAGCCAGGTTTTCAAAGGTCTCTTTGAGGTCTTCCAACAGCGTTCCTCGCTTCTCCAGTCTTCACCACCACGTCGTCCACGTAAGCGTGGGCGTTACATAGCTTCTTGAGGAGGCGCTTACGCGTACCTTGACTGAAAATTGGCGTGGCGTTCCTCAAGCCGAACGTCATGGTCGGTGGCGAAGGCTCCAAATGGCGTGATGAAGGCAGTCTTCAATCTATACGCCGGGTTCAGCTTGATCGATGATATCTATAATATGCATCTAAGAAGCTCAACAGCTCTTGTCCGGCTGTGGAGTCTATCCACTGATCAATTCTTGGTAGAAGCGAATGGGTCCTTAGGGCGAGGCTTTGTTGAGGCTTGTGTAGTCAATACACATCCGCCCGCTGCTTGTTCTTCTTTAGTACCAAGACCGGGTTAAGCCAACCATACGGAAAAGAAAACTTCCATGATGAAACCGGCTGCGAGGCCGGGCTATCTCTTCTCCAACAACTCTTCTTTTCTCTTCGACCAGTGGCGCAAGGGCTTCTGGCGGGCTTCATATCAGATCGGACATGTAACTTGTGCTCAGCGAAATCCGTCCATTTTGGCATGTCTTTGGGGACCATCGAAGAATCTCCCGATTCTCACGGAGAAATTGTGACTCGCCTTCCTATTCTTTATCGAGGTTTGCACCTATGTGACGTGTTCTCTGGGTGCTCGGGTCCAAGGGTATCTTCTTGGTCTCTTTGGCGGCAGGCAGGCCCTCAACCACGACTCCTTGGGGTGAGCGATAGCTCTGGCTGCTTGCGGACCTCACCACAACTCGATCCAGGGCAGCTTCTCGACTTCGATCACGAGGACTCGCCTTCTTCTTGCTTTTCAGCTGCATAGCGGACGACTTTCTGTAGTCGCCGGCTACGGTCAGAATCCTTGGAACTCGGCATCTTCATCTTGAGGTAGGCGTGGTGGGGATCGCCATGAACTTGGCCAAAGCAGGTCGGCCAATGAAGGCATGAGTAAGGGGCTCTTGAGGTCCACACTTGAACGGGCTGGCTCTCGTGAAAGTGATCCTTGTCCCCAAAGGGCGTCTATCATAATCTTGCCAATCGGTGGCCCAGAAAGGCCAGTACAATTCCGTGGAACCACAGTCCAACTATCTTTGAAGCTGCCTTTGCTTGATTCCTAGCTTCTCCATGTTATCCTTATGCAAGGATGTTGATCTGCTGCCTCCGATATGTCGATTACTCGCGGCGGCCCACTATCCGTGGCAAGGTGGCTCCCAAGACGAGGCGTAGGGCCCAGATTGACATCACTCTCGGGTGATCGCGCGAGCTCGGTGATGGGCTTCTCGGACGGTGCATAGATGCTGGATTTGTCGGCTGACTACGGCATTTACTTCTTCTCTCTTTGCTGCTTTCTTCTTGGCGATCATCAACTTCCTGTTGGTAAACCACGACATAAGCGCCCGTGCTCTTACTGGTGTCGTCGTCTGTCTTCTGCCGGTGGCGGACAACCGGCTCTTTGGGTGGTGGTGGTAATGCGGCCAGCGAAGGAAGGAAGAGCCGTCTCCTTGGCGATCTGGTGACGGTGGCACTCCGGGTGGTGTGATTTGGCGGCTTCGGCGCGCTGTGGAACTGCGAGTCCGTCGAGTACGCTCGTAAGAGAAAGGCGGCAACGTTGGACTTGCCGCCTTTACCGCTTGGCGAGAGGCTGCCCCTCGGCTCTTCGGTCTTGTTATCGCCACACCGCGGCTGTTGGAAGCGGCTGTAGAACTGCGCTTATGATCATTCCGCTGCTTTGTCGCCCGACCGGGCGTCATGACCCGCCGGAGTTCACTGGGGCGTGAGGCAGCTGCTGCGGTCGCACTGACTTGATCTCCGACTTCATGGAGAGTCGGCAGTGGCTTGTCTGTCCGCTATCAAACAGCGGCTTCGTCGAGGTCTCCGACTCGTCGATGAAAAGGGCTTGTGGCGAGGAGGTGCCTTCTCTGCGCACCGGTGAAACTTTCGATTGCTGCACCTCGTGCACTCCTTCCTTGGAGTTCGGAGCTCTCCCGGTAGCGTGAGGTAGTCGCGAGTAGACTTCGTTGGGGCCTTGTACACTGAGGTGGTAGCGAGGCTTGGGAGTAATCGCTTGTATGTGCTCCGTGAAGTTGCGGACCGAAGGCCTCGGTGAAATCGACCCAACCGTTGATGATGCGGGCTTCAAGCTGTTCAACCATGTCCGGGCCGTGCCACGGAGCATGAGGGAACATACTTTACTGCCAGGCAGCTTGTTGCCGTTCACTATCTTTGTGACATGCGTGTGTAGTCCACCAGCCAGTCCTCGGCTTCCGTGAGCGGTGTATTTAGGTGTGTCTCAGAGGGTGTGAATCCTCGGGGAAGGGCTCGTCTCGGATCACGAGGTCCAAAACAAGGGCCAGACAACGTCTTCTTCTTCTAGCGCCTGAGGATCGGTTGGAGTCGCTTTCGATCCGGTGGCGGCGTCGTTCTCTCCGACACCTCTCAGTGGCCAAAGCGGTGCCGGTCAATCATCTTCGGCGGGTGGCGGGGAGACTACGCCTTTCTCTCTGAGAGGGGCTGATAGTCGTCCGCTCCCACTTTGCTCTTAGGCGGCCGTCCTTCGTCGCTTCGATGGGAGATGTGAGTCCATTGCTATGGCTGTGGCGGATCACGGTTCTTTCTTCGCGGGCCGCCGCGGTCGGCGTCCAAGATATCGCCTTGATCCCGGCGAGGCAAGTCGCCGTGTTATCGTCAATGGCGCCTCGGTGCGGCAGCGGCTTCGTCTTCTTGGCGGCGTCGTCGAGAGCTGCTGAACTCGCTCACGTCATCGGGCGCTCATCGCCCTCGAAATTATCGCTCGTCGTCCGCCGCTGAGCAGGCAGCGAATGTTCTCCGCAGGTAATACCGTACAGAAGCTGACTATTTAACAAACTGGCGATGGCGGCGCCCATGCGGACGCCTGGCGGCTGAAACGGTCGAACGGCGAGCCGCAAGCGCGATCCATCTCCTTGTTGATAGGCTTCGACAGCGTCTCATCTTGCGGCTTACGTGCATACAAGGAGGCTGAAAGGCGGCGTGCCTCCAGCGTTCGGCGTCGGCGTCTTACGGAATGGAGGTGGTGGTCTTGCGAGAACCGCGTCAAGAGGTCACAAACCCCGCCGGGCTGCCGTGTTGATAAGTATTACGTAGCCAGTGCTCCAGCGCTCCACCTTGAGCGAGGCTGCGTCGTCGATCACTGCGTTGGTGGAGAATCCGTCGGCGGCCGGTGTCAGTCGACAAGCATCGGGTCGGTGGAGCCCTACGGACTCGAGGTTGGCCCAGGCTCGCCCGTCGGCTGTGGAACTTCTTCGAGAGCCAGCGAGGAGAGCTTCAGGGCCATCCGGCGCTGCGTCGGATGCGGAGCTCGTCGAAGCGAACCCGCCCGACAAGTTCGGCGAGCAACCTCGGCGTCATGCATGTGTCGGCGCAAACTCCATCTGGCGTGCTTGGTAGCTCGCTTCGCCAGGGAAAGAGGTTCCGTCGAGCGGGTCTCGGGACGGCCTGTGCACCCGAGCCCGGTGGGCGCCAAATGTCGAGGAGTTGGAGTGCGACATATGCCAGAGGATGGCTTATCATGGAGGCGAGTAGAAGCGTCGCGGTGCACTGAAGCAGGATGGGCGAAGACATGCCTTGGCGAATCTTACCAGCTTCAGGGCTCTCAGGAGATAACACCCCTCTTCTTTGCTCTGCGTGGTCTCCAAATCACTATGTAAAAGTGGGTACAAGAGAGCTCCTCGAGCTGTTAGGGGTGAGGAAGGAGAAGAGCACTGCTTGCTCTTCTCTCCTCTATCTATGTGTCTAAAACTACTAGCTTCAACCCTTTGCATGGGTGCCTCGGGGGTTTATAGGCCTACCCCGGGGTAAAAGCAGTAATCCGGTAGATGCGGGCCCAAGCCATCGATCTCTAAATCGGCCGTCTTCTCCAGCAAACTTACAGGGCCCGCCAATAGTGAGCCCCATCGGCAGTCCGGCATGGGGCCGACAGTACTGTCACTTTGGTAGTCTTGCTTACGCTTCAAATTCTGTAACCCGTGCTCCTAATGGCGAATTGTTCATGGGGTCATAGCAGCGATTGCCGCCGCCCGGTAGGCGATCCTTGTGCCATTCCTTATCTTATCTGCAGTTATTAAGCGTGGATCTCGCGGGAGAATCGGCCGACTCCGGGAGGCAAACTCCATCGGAATCCATCTTTAGGCGCTCTCGCCGTCTTGATACTCCATGACGGTAGCGTCCCACCGTCTTTAGATTAAATGCAGACGGGCCATCGTGGATGCGAGGAATCGCTTGGCGCTCATGTCGAGGGCGGCATGGCAATAGTGTTGCGGCGGACGCCGATCTCGATGAATGCGGCCTTTCTGTAGCCATACCTGCGCTTTATGGGCAGAGGTAAAGATGGAGGCCCCCAGGCGCTTACCTCATCCCACTCCGTAGTGCGCTCAAAACAGGAGGTAGTTGGGGTCGTGCGGGCAACTCCATGTTGCCTCGCCTACAGAGTCGTCCTTGGGCTTGGAGTCGGCTTGTCATGAGTCGCCCGTCTTAAAAGTCGGCTTGTCTTGAGGCCGCCTCGGGACTCGGCCCGGAGGGGTAGTCAGCGACTCTGTTCTTGAGCTCTCTGGCCCGGCTCTTTGTCTTGGGGTCTTGGTAGCGCGTCTCCTACGATGTTTAAGAAAGGTTAGAGGGCTAGGGTTTGCCTACCCGTGGTCCATTACTCGACTCTTTGGCCTCGGTTTATATAATGCACGGAGGCCTAGGATAACAAGAGTCCTAGCGAATCGCCGGTGGGGGAGAGTCCTTGTCTTGATTGCCAAGTCTTGTGGAATCTTCCTTGTATCTGACAAGCTATCCGGACTGTCCCATGAGTTATCTGGCCATGGGGATCCTCAGCCAATCCAAGCTGATCGAGGAGGCGACGTGGTGAGTACCACCTAGTCAAGGACACCGTCGATAGCCCCTGAACCGGTCTTCAAGTTGGGGGCGCTCTCGATTCTTCCGAACTGTTCTTCATCTTGGTCGTCGGTCTTGAAAACTGGTTCAACAAATCTTCTCATCTTCGATCTTGAGGATCGCCTAAGTGCATCTGAAGAGTTTACACATTGGGTATCCGAAGAGCCCTTTAAGTTCTGACCTTTATCAATGCCTTGTTATTTTTATGCCACTTTCGGGTTTGAAGTTATTCCGGAGGTAGTGTCCTCTTGCGTCCGAGCTCTAGCAGCGGACTGCATTTGAGTATCTTTGCAGAATGAGCACCAGCATAGGACTTCTTCCCAGCTCTATCGCCGGACTATGTATCCGAGCTCCAACGCAGACGGTATCAGAGCTCCAACGCCAGGCGGTATCCAGCTCAACGCCAGACTATGTATCCAAGCTCCAATGTCGGACTGCATCGAGGTGTAAATAAATCACCTTGGTTCAAGAAGTTTGAAGGAGTTTAGCGAGCTTAATGCGGAAATGCCCTCTATGGAGCCAGCCACTAGCGTCCGAGCTTTATGCGAACTGCTTCGGTGGTACACCACCGAATGTGGGCGATTTTTGTCAATATTTTGATTGGTGCAATTTATTCTCTGCCGAGATACATAATTAGTAGCCCACGGTGTGTATCGGTCTAAAACCGAGATGCACACGAAGGATGACATAAGACCGCTGATCCCCTGTACTTGAGACTCGGGTTGATTTGCAAAATCGGCACGAGGATCAAGATCTAACTTCGGCCAGAATACTTGGGACACAAAAGCGGTGTGCTCGATCCTCGAGACTCGGGTTGGGTGCGGCCGACCAACTTTGAGGATCAAAATCTCTCGGAGGCTGTATTGCGCCAAAATTTTCTGCATAGAGCAGGCAATGCGGTAGCCCGAGACAACTGGTCGGGTGGCAACACCAGATCGGGGGATTGATGTGCCTTTAATATTTGTAAATAATAAGCGAAGCCCAGTAGCCCCGAGCCTTAATGCGGGCATGGGTGGCCAATTAAGGATCGATATCCATAGTAAATCACAAATTATGTGTAATGACTCAATGTATCCAAGTACTTTATGTCATTAATGCTCGGATCCGCATTGTACAAAACTTTATTGACCGACCATCGGCTTCAACCTCCTCGGCCAGAAGCGAGGAATGTTTGTCCTACTTATATAAAGCCTTTATGAGGCAAGATTTCACGACAAACAAGGCAATCTGCCCATACGGTTTTATAAACAAAGGTCTGCGAAGAGATATGTTATATTCTGTTTAACAGAAGAAATGTCTTCAAAGAAAATAGTCCGCTATCGGTTCCTTTCTTTGGGTTGTCATGCTAAGCATGATCATGAAACCTCAGCTCAATGTAAGAGCAAAATATTGAGGATTTAGTTTGGGAGGCGATTAATAGCCCCGGTAGTGTTCGAGCCCAGTCGAGGTCAAGCGTAAACACTTGACCATTGTTATGAATGGCCCGTCATTTAATATAGTCATCGGATCGCTGACCAGTTTACGCCTATTGTGACAGTCGGTTTGACTTTCTCCATTGAGGTGCTTAACCATATGAGTGGAAGCACAATCGCGATGGTTCTCCCTTTGCACACCTAGCCGAACAAAGCGGGCGTAGGAGGCAAGCGCGGGAGCTGGGCAACCAACTATTGACCGAAGACACAATTCATGCATATATAGCAATATCAGAGAATGTTTTTGCGAATCTCTAAAGGTGTCGGCGTTGCCTTTGCGAGACTTGTGCTGAAAACACACAAATAGTTTAAAAGTGCCAAAAGCTTGGAAAACCAAAAAAGCGTCGAGTAAAACATGACGTCTGAACAAGATCAAGTGTTGGTGCCAATCAAGAAAATTGGACTTTAGAAAAATTGCTTACATCGTGCTTTAACATGACATCCTATCTCAAGACTTCAAGCGAGTCAGCCCTCAACCTCGACATTAGGCCGGTTTAGAAAACTAAACTCTAAGCGGTTTTGAGAGAAATTAGGCTCCCGACTAGTGACCGCTTTTTTTCGTGTCGAAAAAGGTGATAAATAATAATAAAAACTTTGCAACGACTAAGAAAAACACTTATTATAAAGCGGCTCAAATAAACATAAGAGCCCCCAAGTGACTTGGGTAAAGAATGATTCCATGTGCGAGTACTTATATCATATCTATGTTCAACCGAACTTTAAGCAGCGTCTTAACCGACGAAGTCGGCTTCTCCCTCTTGATCGAGGACGAAAAGTGTTATTACTCCATCTGCCGAGAATATCGACGGTGTTTCCAATCAACGAGCAATCGGGTCATAAAGAACGTAGCAGACAAGTAGCGCTCGAGGAACTTATGCTATATTCTTGATAAAGTGTAAGAAGCATCTTGAAGAAAATAGTACCCCCACCGATACCTTTCTTGGTGCTCATTGTTAATATGAGACTTGTGCAATAGATTTTTGTACTCATGAGTTCGTTGTGTGCCGACCATTATTGAAAACAATGAAGCGCTAGCTTTTGGCTTCACCAGTCGAGGTGCGGCTCGGGTGACCCGATCGTGACAATCGCAGAGGTGCTCCTTTACTCCCTAGCCGAACAATCGGGAGCGTGGGGGTAAACACAGGAGGAGAGCAACCCAACTTACAAATCGCTTAAGTCAATATGGTGCATATTGTGGCGTAATACGAACAAAGAATGAAGCCGTACAAGTATAATCATATGCAAGAGGAAAAGCTTCATGAAGGAAGCCCCCAAATGAATTGGGTATTTGAATTTATGCGTCACAAACAAAGTTTGGACAAGGAAATTTTACAAGCAAATTTTTCCAAAAAAGTATAATGCTTGGTCTAACCGAACACAAGTTAGAAATTAAAGCTTTGAGCATGAAAGCTACTTAGCTGGTTAATGTGTTCGGTATTGATGGCTGTGATCCGAGCTTGATCTGGGACAAGGTTCCATCCCCAAGCGGTCCGGTGGCGGAAGCGAAAGCTCGACACTCCAGTGGTGACATATACTCCGGTCGATGCAGGGCCGAGTGATGCGAAGTCCCACGCATGGGGTAATGAAGTGTTGATGAAGCCCCGTCCGGTGAGGTGGCCTTAAAGGATATAGTCGGCTGGATCATTTTCCTCTGCACAAAAAATGGAAATGCAGACCGGTGATAATAGTAATAAGGAATTAAAAAATGTTGCATACTAAATAATTTATGCAAAGTTAGTAATAAAGAAATATGGCCTGGCACGAAGTCAATGTCGATGTCACGGCGGCGGCGTGGTCGATGCCGACGATGAAAGCGACCGTGCGGCGATACGGTATACCCGCTCCATGTAATCCGTGGGGCGGCGATGTTGGCGATGATTTATCACTGCGATGCGGACTCTTGTTAGAAAACGCTTGCTGAGATGATGATCGAAGAAGTTGAGCTCGGCTCAACAAAGTGACGACGTGTCTAAGCGCGGAGTCTGGGCCGTGGAACAATATTGCGGACTGGTTTGACACCAGCATGATGTTGAAGATCATGTTCAAAAGATTTTAAAGTTAGTGGGATGTGTTAGGGAACAAAACACAATACCCATACAAAACTTCCTTCAAAAGGATGTCGAAATCCCGTTCATAAAAAGACGAACTCGGGTCGGATTTGTTTCGCATGAAAACAGATCCAGAAAAGTAATGCACTAATCGGAAGGTTCCCGGAGTTTGGACGGTCGGATCGAGCTGAAATTTTGAGGGTGGTAGATATAGGAAATCCCTGCCCGATCAGCGGTTGGATCTTCCAAAGAAGTCAAGCTAGAACTGGACACCACGCTCTAAACTCGTCAGATTCTTGTCCAGTTCAATGCGGCTCCGGTATATCGAGATTGCGAATTCCTCCATCGGAACTGACGAAATTTTCCGGGGTTGTTGTAGACTCAATTCCGCACAATTCCACCGAAGCAATCGTTAAAAGCGATGCTTGAGGAGGAGCGTGGCGGCGGACACAAGTCCGCTGTCGAGAAAAAGCGACTGATGCGCCGAGGGCAATATTGACGATTGAGCCCCGGGCTCCTGGATAATTCCTCCATGATCTTGATAGAGATCGGAGTTGATGTTGATGAAGGCCCTCATCCGAACATGCGATCGGAGGTAGAGTGCAGCCCTAGTCGAACCAAGGTGACCCGGTCAGTGGTGGCGAAGATGCCGAAGTCGCGATTGATCTGTGAGGCGAGCCATCGACCTTTGCCGAACACAAAGCGGAACTCTCAATGAAAGCACCAATGTCGGTGTCAAAACCGGCGGATCTCGGGTAGGGGTCCCGAACTGTGCGTCTAAGCGGATGGTAACGGGAGACAAGGGACACGATGTTTTTACCCAGGTTTGGGCCCTCTCGATGGAGGTAATACCCTACTCTGCTTGATTAATATTGATGATATGGGTAGTACAAAGTTGATCTACCACGAGATCGAGGCTAAACCCTAGAAGCTAGCCTATGGTATGATTGTTGTTCCTCTATCGACTAGCCTGGCCTCGGTTTATATAATGCACCGAGGCCTAGGATAACAGAGTCCTAACGAATCGCCCGGTGGGGAGAGTCCTTGTCTTGATCGCCCAAGTCTTGTGGAATCTTCCTTGTATCGCGGCAGCTGTCCGGACTGGCCATGAGTATCTCGACCATGGGGATCCTCGGACCAATCAAGCCGGCCGGGAGGCGGCGTGGTGAGTACCCCTAGTCCGAGACACCATCACTCAACATAACACTCTCTTATCGATCATGAGAAGCTTTCGTATGCATTTCTTCAAAAAGCAAGATCTTGAAGCTAAGAGTGTGTTATGAAGATCTTCGAAGGGCGCGATTCATTACTTGCTCAACAAATCAAGCGCTTCTCGGGGAAGAATTTGTTCCTCCATGCTTAAAAGTGCATTGAACATGAATCACTAATTCTTCACTGAATGTTCAAATGCTTCAATTTTTACAAATTCTTCACCTGCCTCTGCTATCACTAATTCCTCATCTGAGGACATTGCTAGTATCCTTTGACGATGCGAGGCTGAAGGAATTGTACATGACGAGGCATGTACAAAAGCCTCAAAGGGCATCGAGACTCTTTGTGATGTGCTTAAGCAGATCCTCAACAGGAACCCTAGGAAAGAGGTGTTGCCTTTGAGAAGAAAATCAATGCTGATGGTACATATTGGAAGCTTTGGCGGTACCCCAAAACCTCATGGGTTGCTGCAAAGGACCACCAGTTGATCCATCTAACTTATCTGGCTTTACATGTGAATCTCCTCATTCTTACGATGAGTCATTTGACTCAACTATAAACTGTTCAAAAATCAGAATGGTGAAGTATTTGCTAGATATGTTGGCACTAAGCTGCAGGAGCGGTTCACCTATGAAGAAAATTGGGTTCCCAAAAGGTGCCTTGAAAGTCTTCAGGTGAATGTCCTCATGACACCACATGAAGAATAGGAACCCAGGATCAAACTCTTCATATGGACCAAATTCTTCATATGGATCCAAGTCCTCATACTGGACCAAATTCCTCATATGGATCAAATTCCTCAAAGGATCAAAGTCCTCATATGATTATCATCGTGCTAACAACTCTCTTTTGCAGGGGTAGAGCTAAGGCTATGAATATGTGCATTATTCCTCAAACCATTATGTTCATAAGTCCTCGAAGAATTTCTCTGCTTATTCATATGCTTACCTAACCCTCTTATGTGAAAGCGAAATGGTGCAGCTTCTTTGCCAACATTCTCATATGGAGCTCATTAGTGATGACTAATCATGAAGAAATGAACTTTCATTTCACACGTCCTCATCTGCTATATCTGTTTTTCTTTGCTTGATGAAATTCATCGATGAATTTGATATCATATTCTTCAACGATGAAGTATATGATTTAAGTAAGCTGCACTAATTCATCTGCGGGATGATCAACCCAAAACCAACAGGTGGGTCCTCGATAGTGGATGTACAAATCACATGGTTGGTGACAAGAATCTATTGATGGATGCTCCTTATCACCATCGCATCAAAGCATATCATCTTGATGACAAAGGCAAAAGTCAGGTATTGGGTCTAGGTAAGGTTGCGATCTCAAAGGATGATACACATGGACAAAGTCATGCTTGTTGAGTCCTTAGGATACAACCTTATGTCTGTCTCAATGCTTTGTGATCTTGATATGGTTGTTGTCTTTGGCAAATATCGTTGTGTTGTGATTATGAGTGACAATTCCAAAGTCTTGAAGGCTTTAGGAGAGGAGATTTGTATATTGTTGATTTCTCTCTGGGACCGCAACCAGGCGTGTGCCTACTTGCAAAAAGCTTGAAGGCTGGCTATAGCATCGACGATTTGGTCATGCAGGCATGAGGAATTTGCTGCACTTGCGAAGAAGAAGCATGTCATTGGCATTGAGAATGTCAAATTCCTCAAGGATCACTCGTGTGGAGCCTATGAAGCTAGAAAAATGACCAAGGCCAAGCATCCAGCAAAGACTATCATGACCACTACTCGACCATTCGAATTGCTTCACATGGACCTCTTTGGTCCTAATCATTACTCAGCAGTCACTAATGATGCATCTCTATATGGCTTTGTTATTGTTGATGATTACTCTCGTTACACATGGGTACACATTTTTATTGCCTAAACATGAAGTGCAGGAAGTCTTCAAGCGATTTTCCTCGAGGCTTCAACCAACTTTGGTGTGAAGATCAAGCACATCAGGAGTGACAATGGAACTGAGTTCAAGAATTCCGGTCTTGATGACTATCTTGATGAACTTGGTATTACTCATGAGTTATCTCACTCCTTATACTCCTCGGCAAAATGGCGTCATGGGCGCAAGAACAGAACTCTTGTTGAGATGGCTGCACTATGCTTGATGAATACAAGGCGCATACTCGTCACTTCTGGATTGAGGCAATTTACACTGCGTGCCACATCATCAACAGGGTATATCTTCACAAATTCTTCAAGAAGGCTGCTCTGAACTCCTCACTAACAAGAAACCAAATGTAAGTTATTTCAAAGTCTTGATTGCTAAATGTTGGATTAGAGATCCTCATCACAACGCTAAATTTGCACGAAGCACATGGAAGGTTTATGCTTGGTTACGGAAAGGACTCACACACCTCTGAGTCTTCAAAATGTTCTTCACAAGATTGTTGAAAGCTGTAGATAATGCGGTTCGATGAAACTAATGGCTGTAAAGAGCACCTACCTTCACTGATAGATGAACCAACTTTGAGGATTCTATCAAATTCAAGGTGGTGAGGATGTCATTCCTCTTGAAGAATCTGTTGAAGAATTCATTCCGAACATGAAGAACGTCGAGCTGATGCACTGAAGAAAATGCTAAAGAAAATGGTCTGAAGAAAATCTGATCAAATTCCTCGACAACCAGCTCATCCTCGCATTGCAAAAGAAGTGCCAAGTTGATAAGATCATCGATGACATTGAAGCACAGAGGTCCTCTCACACGCTCAAAAGCTTCACATTTATCTAACTTTTGTGGGCACTATGCTTTTGTCTCTATCACGAGCCCACTAAGGTAGATGAAGCATTTACGGAACTGAGTGGATTCAAGCCATGCAAGAAGAATTACATCGATTCAGAGCTCAACAACGTCAGGGAACTGGTCAAGCGTCCAGATCCTCATAAGCATAATATCATTGGCACAAAGTGGATCTATCGCAACAAGCAAGATGAAAATGGCCTTGTGGTGAGGAATAAGGCGCGACTTGTAGCTCAAGGCTACACATAGGTTGAAGGAATTGATTTCGATGAAACTTTTGCACTGTTGCTAGACTTGAGGCTATTAGCATACTACTTGATTATGCTAACCATCATGATATCACTTTATATCAAATGGATGTGAAAAGTGCATTCCTCAATGGTAAGCTTGAGGAAGAAGTATATGTTGCTCAATCCCTAGGTTTTGAAGATCCAAGAATCGACAAAGTCTTGAGACTCAACAAGGCCCTCTATGGCCTCAAGCAGGCCCTCGAGGCGTGGTATGACACTTTGAAGGAATTCCTCATGAAGAATGGCTTCACACCGGTTCACTCGACCTACTCTCTTTACTAAATCTTATGATGGTGAACTATTTGTGTGCCAAATATCGTTGATGATATTATCTTTGGCTGTCTTGACCAACGTTATAGTGATGAATTGCCTATATGATGAGTGAAGAATATCAAATGTCTATGATGGGAGAGTTGAAATTCTTCTTAGGTCTTCAAATTAATCAACAGTAGCAATGGCATATTCATATCTCAGGAGAAATACCTCAAGGATGTTGAGGAAATTCGGCATCTGCAAGATTGCAAAGCGTCAAAATTCCTATGCCCACAAATGGCCATCTATGCCTTTGATGAAATGGTATTGACTTGATCACAAGGTATACCACTCCATGATTGGTTCTTTATTGTACTTATGTGCATCTAGGCGGATATAATGCTTAGTGTTTGCATGTGTGCCCAATTTCAAGCTACACCGAAGAATCACACCATAAGGCTGTGAAGCATATTCTTTGATATCTAGCTCACACACAACACTAGGATTATGGTAACCCAAAGGCTCAACGCTCTTTGATCTCATTGGATATTCGACTCACAGTATCTTTGGTGATCGTGTGGACCGCAAGTCAACATCTGGTACTTGTCATTTCCTCGGACGATCTTTGGTCTGTTGGTCCTCGAAAGAAGCGAACTGCGTATCAACTGTCTCTGCGGGCGAGTACATTACTTCTTTGGTTCTTCTTGTGCTCAATTCTTTGTGGATGAAGCAAACTCTCAAGGATTATGGCATCAACGTGAAGAATGTGCCTCTCTTGTGACAATGAGGTGCCATCAAGATTGCTCACAACCCGTTCAGCACTCGAAGACAAAGCACATTCATATTCGTCATCATTTTCTTACGTGATCATGTGTTGAAGAAGACATTTCTATTGAGCATGTGAGGACTGAAGAACAGCTAGCGATATCTTCACAAAGCCCTTGGATGAGAAGATATTTAGCGAGTTCTTGTGTGAGCTAAATATCTTAGAATCTTGAATGTTCTTTGAAAGGACACTCATCCTAACACTTATGCAAAATTGATGACTTAGATGTACAACACATGAGAAAGCGTTTTCTTCAATCAATGAAGAATAACACTCTAAGTGTGAAGAAATTAATGAAGAATTTGATTCTCAGAACCCTCGACAATTATGTGCGATGTCTGAAATCATCATTCTTATCTCGGTGGAGTCACGCCACCACAAAAGTTGAAAATCTTCAATTTGAGTTTTTCCTCAGTTTTGAAATTCTTACATTTTTCAAATTCTTCAACTTTGCAAAATCTTCTTTATTTTCGTCGTTTTTCTTCATTGGCTATATATATATATATATATATATATATATATATATATATATATATATATATATATATATATATATATGGGTTTATATCCTCTACAACATTCACTTATGGCTATTTCTTCAAGTTGTTCTTACGCTAAGTGAATGTGATGGGACCCTTCCCCTCTATGCTATACTCAGCCCAATCTATTCACAAATTCTTCATATGCGTTCTATTTGAAACTCATTCAAAATCTTCCTTTGTGTCCTTGTCGGTGAAGAAATTGCGACGGAACTAAAACTTATCTTATCCAAATTTTCGGTTTTGCCGCTCAAACCGTTCCGCATCCCACGATAGACTTATCTATTCACCATGATCTAACACGATCTCCACTTCTCGATGCGTGGGTGACACATGTCATGCGAATGAGAAGAATTCGGAACACGTTAAGTCCAAAATCTTGAGCGAACAGTTTTTCACTGCGACTATAAATACCCTCTCTCCCTTCCTCACTTCCTTTACTCGCTCGACCTCTCTCTCTCTCTCGCTCGAGCTTCTCAAACCCTAAGCGCCGCCGCTTCTCCATAAATCGCCGGTGAGGAAGAACTTCCTTGCCTCGACCTCTTCGCCTTCGTCGTCTTCAGCGCCCGACGTGAAATCTTCACTCCTCCGCTTGCGCCGCCGCTATCTTCCTCCGCCGAGTTAGGAGCACGTGAGAAGATCTGAGCAGACGAACTTCAAATCTACACCTCACAGTTAAACGTGTTCTTCGTCCAGGGTAATTAAAAGTTACTTTACTGCTTCTCTTTGATTCAAATTTTCTCTACAAAATCTTCAAAGGTGTTTTATTCTTCAAATCTCACACACAAAACACCTCACTAGTCATATGTTCTTGATTCGTTTCTCTAAGCATCATTTTTCTTCAAGATTCCTCAATTGCGTGGATCTTTGATCTATATAACTCTAGAACCTAAGACAAATAACGCTTAGTGAAATTCTTCAAGGCTCATCTGGTCAAATTCCTCAAACTTGTTGTTTTGAAAAACCTTACGAGAGCGCATATGACCTCTCCAAATTCCTCGCATACTATACTCTGTTCATAGGTACTCATGTCCGCTGCTGAATCACTAGGTTCTCATCAACTTAACTCATTTGCGGCGTTCCTCGAAGAAAAGTTGCATACTTCTTGAGAGAATCGATTGTTCAAATTCCTCAAGTGAAGAAAGCGGCAGATGGTAAGAAGCCCGAGAAAGGAGGAAAGAAGCTGAGGTCATGATTGCTTTTGAGATCACGAGGACATTTACAAAGACTCTTGCACACCTAATGAGGCCAAGTTGGAAAGGAGAACAAAAATCAGCGCAAGGTCGCATCTGAAGAGATTGAAAGGAGATGGGCAAGAGAATGGAGGAGTATGGGTATGTTACTCAAAGTATATGATGAAATTTCACATTAATCCTCCATGCCCAAGAGCCCCATTGGCACTTGCCAGAAGTGACCCCTGACATCAAGCGTGGTGAGGATTTTCAGAAAGAATGGGCCAGCGCCAAGCCAGGTTGGCTAGACAAGAGAGAAGCGGTGAGGAAATTCAATGAAGACTACTGCTGCTGCTTTGCCCTTGAGGCCTCTGTCAAGCATAGAAATCAATGGTGAAGAAGCCACTTTACAATCCAAGTGCTTCACCAACAGTGCCCTCACGGCCAAGTTCCTCACAAATGCCCTCACGGCCAGAATCTTCAAAGCCCTCACGGCCAATTCCTCATGCTGTCTCCTGCTCTGCCAAAGTCCTCATTGCTCAAGCAAAGTCCTCGGCTTTTTGTGCATCAGCCCGCGTGCCAAGGACTGCGAGCATCTCTATTGCCTCTGGTGTCTCAGCAGTTCTCGGCTGCACCAAATTCTTCATCGGGCCTCACTCTGCTTTGAAGACAAAGGCAATGTTTGGATGAGGTCCTCGGCCAAGTCCTAAGAAGAAACAGGTTGCCTTCCAAGTGCCATCTAACGATGAAGCTAATGATGATGAACTTGTAGAAATCACGAAGAGCAGGACAACAAAGGGCCGCTAGAGCCAAAGGCACAAGCTGTGCCCTTTGCTATTGGATCCTAAGTTGATCCTCGATTACATTGATCTTTGGCATAAGGACCCAAACACTCCTATGCCTGATTTCAAATTGACTCTGGTCAAAGTCACATCTTGACCCATTTCATCTCACGAAGAAAAATGGAAATTTGAGAAGGCGGGCGGATCAGAGAAGGCTCATTACATGAAAGAAGTTCACGAGGAAAAACGTTATCTCTTTGACAAGCGATGAATTTAAAAAGATCGATCTGAAATCAAAGCCCTCGGTGATGATTTGATGCGTATATATCTGATTGGCAAGGAGCCAAAGTCAGGTTTGTTAAAGGTGAGAAGTTCACAAATGTTGCAGCTCCATCGCATACAAAGAAGTTCCTCGGACTGAAGTCTGCTCCGCCCTCTTGAAGAACATGCCGGCACAGCTGATGACTTTCAGGCTCTTTGAAGAAAATGTTGAATTCTGAGGCTGATGACTCCATTCACCAGCCTTTGAAGAAATTGCGGGGCATCCACTAGTAGTGCGCTTGAAGAAAATGAAGAAGTCGGAGACAAGCGCATCAGTTGCTGCTGAAAATCAATCGATTCCTCGGCTCCTCCTCCGCCTACACCAACTCCTATCCTTCCATCTGCGCCAGATGAAAGAGAACCAAAGGCTGCGGGCGAGCTGCTGATGAAGAAAAAGGAAAGCATCGGCTGCTTGATTCTTGACTCGAAGAAAATGAAGCCTATGACCAGCTCGTTTGAAAATCCCATTGATGTTGTTCGATCTCCACCATGCCATCAAAGGACCTTGTTCCTTTTGGTGAAGAATATGTGATCCCTAAGCGGATCGATGAAGAAAATCATTCTGCTTCGTCGGAGCAGATTGATGAAAAATTGAAGTTGATACAATCCCTTCAACACAGATTGTTTCCTCGTAATGCCATAGTTCACAGGTGAAGAGGTGGCGTTGAAGAAATTGAAGATGAAGGCGTGGATATTGGGTGTACTTGCCGGTGATGAGCGATGACTTTTGGGAAAGTTAGCACCCCAATTCTCCACTCTTCACCCCTACTAACAAATACCTCGATCCCCACCAACCGTTCAAATGGGCTCTGAAGAAACTCACCCCACCTACATATGTGCATGAAGAAATTCCAGCCACTAGTGCTGAAAAGAACCTGCTTTCTGCTGATCATATGACAACCGCGAGGCTGCAACTAAAGAGGAACCAGAAATTCCTCGGCTGAAGAACCTGAGATTGCGATTCACGAGGTTGTGATGCAACTCACGCGACTCCACTTGCCAAAGTCAAAGGATCCATTCTCCACATAAGCAAAAGTTCAAGGCTGAAGATTTCTCTTGCGAGCATGTATTCTTCACTGACTTACAACCCATATGACTCTGCTCATATAAGGAAGAGACATTTTGGACTGCTAGTCAAGCCAATTTCTATTCCTCTGTGCTTGTTCAACAAAGATAAAGTCTTCGATCATGCACACATTCCTCCGTGGACATGGAGTCTGCCGGGCTTGAGCCAGTCCTCGCTGTTCTTCATGATCTTTGGATTATTAAATTTCTGCACTGACATATGTGATTGGAATGAAGAACTCATTATTGAGTTCTATCGACTTTTACATCACGGGATATCTTGAAGATGTGAACTCATGGGTGCTGGATTGGATGTGGGAAAATACTCACTACAAGGCACCAACAATGAATTGCTTCATGCCCTCCCTCGAGTCCTCCCCTGATGGTGCTCGTTGCGTCTACAATGAAACTGAGCTTACAAATCATTACATGCAAGTCTTGATGAAGCCTTTGAAGCCAGGGCAGGCCCCTCGAACCAAATTCCTCGTCAAGGAATTCTTGTGTGTGCCTAGAATTGTCTATAGCATTTTGTCGAAAGGCAATGAGTCCTATCAAAGGCCACGACTCAAATGATGAAGAATTCGTTGGCATCATGAATAATATGCTTTTCAATATCATTCATGATGTTCCGTCAACTTCCATGATTTCTTCATGAGGACTACGGCTAATATTGCTATGTCACCATTTGAGCTGAAGCCTTATACCATGGATTATGAGATTCATCGGGACAAGGTCTTCACTCAATTACAAGGCTAACTTTCTGAACCACTGCAGCTACTTGCCTCCAGCTGAAGTCCTCAAGCGGACATTTTCCTCAGTGATGACAAAGGCAAAGGCAAGCTTTTTGTGATAGATGAAAGGCATTCGTCCATTGGATGGTCAATTTACAAGGCTGCATCCTATTCAACCAATGATGACTCGCCACACATGACTCTGCCGTAACAACTACGCCGAGCAAATCCTCAAGCCCACAGCACCCGGGTGATGACTGATCATGAGTTACTCCTCGGTCTTCATCGAAGGTTGATCGCAATCATAAATGGGTCAAGCGTCGGTTTGGTTCAATTCTTCACAACATGACCTCAACACACAATGCGGTGATGAAAAACCAATACTACCTCCATGAAACCTTCAACCGTGCAGGGTTGTTACATCTCATGTCTCTGCGAAGAAGATCACGAAGAAAATGGGTCTCAAGGAAGAATTTGGTGGTCTGCACCTCCACGAAGAAATACAAGAAGGTCGAGGTTCCTTCCTTGGTGGCTAGCTCTTATTCTTCATCGGCGACAACGGTGAAAATGAAGACTTGGATGACAACTGCGGCAGGCCCTACTCGACAACCGACCCGACAACATTGGCGCTCCTTCATCAACTTGATATTCTTGAGGCGTTAGTCCTCGGTTTGATCCTTTTG
>JAHIAM010001015.1:0-23546 GCA_021605205.1 Aegilops longissima
TCCTCGAGAGCGGCCTCACCAGGTTGCCTCGCGAGGAGCCGAGAGATCAAGGCAGGGCAAACCTCGCGAGGTTCCCGTGACGTGAGCCATGACGATCAAGATCAGGTGGGCGCCAGCGCACGCAGTGTCCTTGTTTCCCCTTTGGTGCTAAGGAGGCAAGTGCAGGCGTAGAGTACTGAGGCATCAAGCAAAGGTTTCCAGATCAGTGCAACGAGACCAAGACCAACAGGACGGCAAGACGGAGGTCACCATGGAGCCCAAGGCGGCGTCACCACCAGAGCCTTTTGCAGGCGAAGACCGCTTTTGTCAGGATAAGCTGTACTAGTTGTCCCCTTTCAAATTAGCCGTTGTTGGCTCCCTTCCCGCTCAATATTTGGGGAGAGGACGAGGGCCTATATAAGTAGAACTAGCCACCACAGTAGAAGAGGCTGAACTCATTCGGAGGCATCTCAGCCAATCCTTAGCCACACACCAAGCACAAGAACACCTCAACCTCAGGAGGCTGTTCTTCCCCTTGTACTGTTCATCATCAGCCCAAGAGGCAATCCACCACCACCACACTGGAGTAGGGTATTACACCACAACAGTGGCCCGAACCAATATAAATCTTGTGTATTTTGTGTTGTGAGTTCGTCGAGTTCGTCCGTGAGATTTTAGCTAGTTAGGACGCGGATCAGTAGGAGGGAAAGAACTTCGCGCACATCCCGGAGTTTGAACCTTAAGGGTTTTGCCGGAACCTGTGATCCGAAAGGCTGCCGAGGAACCGGCACCACCCGGGGATCCTGAAGTGTCGTCCCCTGGGGCCCAAGAGAGCCGTCCTGAGAAAGCGGCCGGGGGGACGACGCAGATCGATACTCCTGAGGCTGAAGCCCCCGAGGCCCCGTTGAGTCACCACGAGGCGGGTACCAAGGTCTCCACGCGGTCCAGCACCACTGGTCGCCTCCTCAAGAGCCACACCAGCCGCACCCGGCATTGGTGACCGCACCCAGGGCTTCGGTCGACACCGACCAAACTTCGAAGCGCTACGCAAGAGGAAGGGGTCTCCAAGCTGCAGCGGTGACGCCTTCCGGCCATTTAAGCAAAGGAAGTACATTACTATTGATGAGTGAGTACCTTATCTTTGTAATTTCTTGAGTGTCGCTTCTCCACCTGACCATAATTCCTCAGGGTCGCTTCCGCCAGGGCGATGAAGTCTCCTGAGAAGCAACCTTCGCCTCCTTCGGGCTCTCTGCTGACCCTGTGCGCCTCATGTCGACCTGCCGCGCGTGGCGCGAGGACTGCTGGGAAGGCGGACGCGCCAGCCTGGCGTCTTGATCCTGCACTCTTGTCGTCCCTCCTTCATGGTCCGGCCTGGGGTGCGGAGAGTGTGCCGAGGGCCCCACCAATGGTCCTTGCCCGCGGTTGGCGGCCTCGGCCCTGGCTTCACCTTTGAGCAACGAGGCCCCGCCCCACCGGGCCTCCGCCGATGTAACGCCCTCGATGCGGCTATATCTCCCACGTGTCGAGGCACGACTTAGAGGCATAACCGCATTGAAAGCAATGTCGCAAGTGAGGTAATCTTCACACAACCCATGTAATAAATAAGGGAAAGAGATACATAGTTGGCTTACAGTCGCCACTTCACATAGTACATAAATAAACATCCATCATTCAGAGTACACTCAAGGTCCGACTACGGAACCAAAATAAAAGAAGATACCCCAAATGCTACACAGATCCCCGATCGTCCCAACTGGGCACCACTACTGATCATCAGGAAAGGACACATAGTAACGACCACGTTCCTCGTCGAACTCCCACGTGAGCTCGGTTGCATCACCTGCATTGGCGTCATCGGAACCTGCAACTGTTTTGGTAGAATCTGTGAGTCACGGGGACTCAGCAATCTCACACCCGCGAGATCAAGACTATTTAAGCTTATAGGAAGGACGGAGTAGTAAAGTGGAGCTGCAGCAAGCGACTAGCATATATGGTGGCTACATCGCAAAAGAGAGCGAGAAGAGAAGCAAAGCACGGACGTGAATCTAGTAGCGATCAAGAAGTGATCCTGAACTACTTACGTCAGACATAACTCCAACATCGTGTTCACTTCCGGACTCACGAGAAGAGACCATCACGGTTACACACGCGTTGATGTGTATTTTATTTGAGGTCAACCGGGTTTTCTACAACCGACATTAACAAATTCCCATCTGCCTCATAACAAGGGCACGACTTTGAAAGATGATACCTGCAGGGTGTCCCAACTTAGCCCATTATAAGCTCTCACGGTCAACGAAGGATATTCTTCTACGGGAAGACCCGATCAATCTCGAATCCCGGACTACAAGACATTTCGACAGCAATAAAACAAGACCAGCAAAGCCGCCCGATTGTGCCGACAAATCCCGATAGGAGCTGCACATATCTCGCTCGTGGCACATCCGGATGAGCAGACGACGGCAACCGAAGATGCCCCAAGTTGCCTCGGGTGGCACCGCAAGTGGCTCTAGTTTGGACCAACGCCGAGGAGCATTGGCCCGGGGTTAAATAAAGATGACCCTCGGGCTCGCGAAAACCCGGGGAAAAGGCTTAGGTGGCAAATGGTAAAACCAAAGTTGGGCCTTGCTGGACGAGTCTTATTCAAAGCGAACTGTCAAGGGGTCCCATAAATCACCCAACCGTAAGGAACGCGAAATCAAGGAACATAACACCGGTATGACGGAAACTAGGTGGCAAGAGTGGAACAAAACACTGTGCATAAGGCCGAGCCTTCCACCCTTTACCAAATATATAGATGTATTAATTATAGCAGATATATATTGTGATATCCCCAACAAGTAAACATGTTCCAACAAGGAACAACATCTCCATGTTCCAACAAGGAACAAACTTCAGCTTCACCGCAACTAGCAACGCTATAAGAGGGCTGAGCAAAGCGGTAACATAGCCAATCAACGGTTTGCTAGGAAAAGGATGGTTAGGGCTGACATGGCAATATGGGTGGCATGATATAGCAAGTGGTAGGCATCGCAGCAAAGGCATAGCAAAAGAGCGAGCAACTAGCATAGCAAAGATAGAAGTGATTTCGAGGGTATGGTCATCTTGCGCAATGTTCTCGAGTTGTCGAAAACTTGATCCTCGTAAGCGTTCTCAACAGGTTCCTCGCTCACGTACTCGCCTCCGGCTCTACCCAAAGCAACAACACAAACAAAGGAACCACAATAAATCACGGTGCAATGCACAATCAACATGATGCAAAACATGACATGATATGCGGGATGTGATATGCAATGCGATAAAGGCCCGGAAGGTAAATGATGAACCAGGCATCAACTTGGCAAACCAAGTATGCCACTGAAAGATGAGATGATTTCGTTGAAATCGATATAAAGATCACCGAATCGGATGCACGGTTTGCAAATGACAAGCAAAACAAGAATGGCGCAAATCTGCCATTAACAGCATGATGCCACATAGCAAGCAACAATTAATTAAGCTACAGCACCCAAACGTATCAAAAAAGCACATGGCAGTGATCTACACAAGATGCTCGACAAAAGATGAGCACTGAGCTACGGCTAGTTCACATCATAACAGGTTCAAACAAGCATGGCAAAAGTGCACAAAATATCAGGCTGGACATGGCAAAAACAGCATCAGGTTGCAATGTTCAGAGCAACAAAACTACATGCTACAGGAACTTAAAATAGCAAAACATGGCATGGCATGAATCTACTCAAAGCATAGAACAAAAGTCCCTTACTGACCATAAGCCAAAAAAGATCCGAAAATATAGTAACACCCATGTCAATATTGAAAGTTTCGTTAACAGATTCAGGAACATGACATGTCAAAAACTGATAACAAGTAGGCATGTTTACAAGCTCAATGCACTCACTACAGAGCCTTATATGATAAACTAAGTATACATACATCAAGAAGACATGGCATAGAAGACATACATGGTAAGAACAATAACATAGCATAAATGGATCAACCACAACAAGCTTGGCAAAATTGAATAACATGTAAACAATCTGCCAGGAAACATTTGGTAGCAAAAGTAGAGCTCGATTGACTCAAGCTATGGCACTCCATAATTGCAAAAAAGGCATGGATGGATAGAGCAAGACATGTTTTACAAAACATCCTTACTGAAGTATCTCAAAATATGCATGGATCTCTCGGTATCATCAAGTTAACATGGCATCAAAATATCAGCTAAACAGGGCTGAAAACAGCAACATCAGGACACCTACTTTGCATGCTTGTGCTAGTCACCACATAGATCACAAAAATACATGGCATATACCCCTGGAAAGATGGCATGGCATATTTCAAAACACATGTAGGACTCAAATTCATAGGGTGCACACATCAATCATGGCAAAATAACAAAAGTGCAAGTTCTGTTACGAAACAGAAACTAACATCACATAGCACTCTTCCAACAGCATTTCGGGCATCAATATGAGCTCAAATGGAAATGATGCAATGATATGAAATGATCTACTCTTCGAGACGAACATTTTGACATATTATACGCGCAAAATGGAGCTACGATGACAGAGATATAGCACGTTGAAAATGCTACAAAATAACAATGAGATGCAAAAGACTTAGAAGAAAAGGGAGAGGGGAAGAAGTCAACGGGCGCGGGCGCGCGAACCGAGGCCGGATCCGGCCGGGATCGGACGAGGGCGGGCGCTGGTATGGTTCGCGGAGGAGGCGGCTGGGTTCGCCGCCGGGAGGAGGAGAGGTCGCCGGCGGGGTCGGCGCCGGTGGAAGGCGGCGGCGGCGCGGCGACGCCGAGGTCCGGCGGTGGGGGAACGCTGCCGCCGGCGGCAAGGTGGCCGAGGCGGCGGGAGCCGCGGAAGGCGGAACGGCGCCGCCGGCGAGATCCACCGCGGGAGCGGGCGCGGTTTTCGGCGCCATGGCGGCGGCGGGCGACGGCCGGGCAAGCGCGCGCGGCCGAGGCGGCGATCTGGGACCGGCGCCACGTGGCACATTTCGTTGGCGGCGGCGACGGGCGGACGTGTCCAGTCCGATCGGACACGTCCGCGCGCGCGAGGGAAATTTGCTAGGGTTTCGGGAGGATGATCCGGGATTTGGAGTGGGGGTTGCTTAAATAGGCATAGAGGGAGCTAGGAGAGTCCAAATGAGGTGTAGTTTTACCACACGATCGTGATCGAACGACGGAGAGCATGGAAGTGACTTAGATGGGTTATTGGGCTGTTTTGAAGGGGTGTTGGGCTGCAACTTAAAAGAGGCCTTTGCGAGAGTGCGGTTAACCGTTGGAGTACCAAACGAGCTCCAAATGACCAAACTTGACGGTGGTCTACGGTGGTATACCAAGGCCACTAGACAAACCTCGGTCCATTTCGAGAAGGTTTAGTACCGCACACGGAAAACGTAAAAGGGGCCGCCGGGGGAGATAGGAGTGCCGGATTGCAAAACGGACAACGGAAAAATGCTCGGAATCATGAGACGAACACGTATGCAAATGCGATGCACATGATGACATGATATAAAATGCATGACATGGACAAAATGCAAAAAGGAGAAAAACCCAACCACGGAGGGAATATCATATAACAATGCCGAAAATGGCAAGAGTTGGAGTTACAAATATGGAAAGTTACTCCGGGTGTTACAACACTCCACCACTACAAGAGGATCTCGCCCCGAGATCTAGGACTGAAAGAACTCGGATATTCGAACGGAGGTGATCCTCGCGCCCCGTGTAGCTTCTCGGTCGGAATGGTGTGACCACTTCACTTTCAGGAATTTGATTGACTTGTTGCGAGTCTTGCGCCGGTTTCTTCAAGAATAGCAACGGGTGCTCATGATAAGAGAGATCTTCTTGAAGGTCAATTTCTTGAAGTTGATAGTGCGTTCAGAGTCTTGAAGCACTTTATGGCTGTGACACGTGAAACACATCGTGCACGCTTGCAAAGTTGGATGGAAGCTCGTTGATAGGCGAGATCGCCTCTTTTGCCAATGATCTTGAAAGGACCCACGATCTAGGGGCAAGCTTCCCTTTGATACCGGAGCGACGAGTGCCTTTCATTGAGAGACGCGGAGGTAGACATGGCCTCCGATTTCAAAAGCCACATCATGGTGCTTATCATCATAATAGCTCTTCTGGCGCGATTGCTCGGCTTTGAGATTCTCACGAATGACTTGGCACATTTCTCCGCTTCGTGATCAAGTCATTGCCAAGAAGTTGGCGCTCACTGTCTCTGCACCAATTGAGAGGAGTACGCACCTTCCGCCATAGAGAATTTCGAATGGGGCCTTGCCCGAACTCGCTTGGAAGCTGTTGTTGTAGGAGAACTCGCATATGGAAGACAATCTTCCCACTTCATACCGAAAGAAATGACACAAGCCCCGAGCATATCTTCAAGGATTTGATTTACTCGCCGACTTGGCCACTTGTTTGAGGATGGAAAGCCGTCTGAAACGAATGTTGGTGCCCATGGCCTTCAAAAGAATCCCAAAACTTGGAGGTAAAGATGCTGCCACGGTCTCAAGAGATCACTTGTGGAATGCCGCAAGGAGACAATCTCGAGGTGTATAGCTCGCCAACCGAGCTGCTGTGATGGATTCTTTGATAGGAAGAAAATGAGCCACTTTAGTCAGCTTGTCAATGACAACGAAGATAGCATCATTTCCATGCTTGGACTTTGGAAATCCAGTCACGAAGTCCATCTCGATATGATCAAACTTCCATTCTGGAATAGCAAGAGGTTGAAGGAGACCAGCTGGTCGTTGGTGTTCGCTTTCACTCTTCTGCAGACATCACACTCATTCACGAATTGAGCAATTTCGCTTCATTCGAGTCCACCAATATGACTGCTTGAGGTCATGGTACATCTTGGTACTTCGGGATGAATGGATAGAAGCGAATTGTGAGCCTCGCTCATAATGACTTTTCAGAGAACACCCTTTGGAACCACAATCCGTCCTCAAAGAAAAGAGTATCTTTGTCATCAACGTGGAAGCACTTGTACTTGAAATGCCCTTGTCGATACCACGCTTCAACTTTTTCACCATGGTATCCGTAAGTTGAGCCTCACGAATCTGATCTTCCAAAGTAGGAGAGACTATGAGGTTGGCAAGAAAGCCTTGAGGAACAACTTGAAGATTCAGCTTATGGAAAGCTTCACAAAGATCCGATTGGAGGGGCTTGAGGATTAGACTGCTGCAGAAGCCTTCCTGCTCAAAGCATCTGCAATGACATTGGCCTTGCCCGAGTATATTCAATACTCGGGTTGTACTCTTGAATCATTTCGACCCATCGAGTTTGCTCGAGGTTGAGGTTGGGCTGAGTGAAGATGTACTTGAGACTCTTGTGATCGGTGAAAATGTCCACTTTCCTTCCCAACAAGAGATGTCTCCACGTTATCAATGCATGGACAATCGCCGCCAACTCAAGATCGTGAGTGGGGTAGTTCTTCTCGTTGGCTTCAACTGGCGAGAGGTATAAGCCACAACTCTCTTCTCTTGCATTAACACAACACCGAGACCTTGAAGAGAAGCATCACGAAAACTTCAATGGCTTGGATTCATCAGAGGAGTCGAGCAGAGCTGTGACGAGTTTCTCTTTGAGGGTATTGAAAGCAACGCCACATTGGGAGACCGGATATACTTCACATGCTTTCGAGAAGGTTGGAAAGAGGCTTTGCAATCTTGGAGAAGTTCTCAATGAATCTTCGCAATAGCTTGCAAGACCAAGAAAATCATGGAGCTGCTTGACATTCGAGGAGGTTCCCAATTCACAATTGCGGACACCTTCTGGATTAACAGCGATGCCCTTGGCAGAGATGATATGACCAAGATAAAGCACTTCATCAAGCCAAAATTCACATTTGGAGAACTTAGCATAGAATTGGTACTCTCTGAGCTTGTCTAGCACCAATCGCAAATGTTTGGCCTGATCCTTCTTATTCTTGGAGAAGACCAAAATATCATCAAGATAGACCAAGACGAATTCATTGGTGTAGGGGTTGAAAATGAAGTTCATCATCCGAGAGAAAGTTGGAGGAGCATTGACAAGGCCGAAAGACATGACAAGATATTCATAAGAACCAAAGCTTGTTCTCAATGTTGTCTTGGGAATATCTTGTTCACGAATGCGAATCTGATGATACCCCATACGAAGGTCAAGCTTTGAGAACACTTTAGCACCTTTGAGTTGCTCAAAAGCTCATTGATGTTGGGAAGTGGATACTTGTTCTTGATTGTCTTCTTATTCAATGGACGGTAATCGATGCAAAGTCGGTCCGTGCCATCCTTCTTCGGACAAAAAGAACACCACAACCCCAAGGAGATGAACTCGGTCCGATCAAACCAGACGCTCTTGTTCATCGAGCTGCTTCTTCAATTCCTTCAGCTCATCAGGTCCAAGCTTGTATGGACGCTTGCAAACGGGTTCGATGCGTGCTCAAGATCGATACTTGAACTCAATCTGGCCGATGAGGAGGCATACCCGAAGCTCTTCCGAAAGACATCTTGGTACTCACAAACGATCGAATCGAGAGATAGCATCCAATTCGCCCTTCTCATTGAGAGAAAACAACCGAATGGTTTCATCACGAGCGCATAGATGATCACATCATTAGAAGAGTGAGTCAATTGAATTTCCGCAGCACAATCAAGCTGAGCTTTGTGCTGATAAAGCCACCCATCCCGAGAATAAGATCAATATCCGAGTCACCAAGGACAATAGGTTTAGCCGAAACCTATAATCGCCCATCTTGATACCGACATTCGAACCAAAACTCGAGAAGTCATCCGCTTACCCGGGACACAATCTTCAACGAAATAGGAATCTTTTCCGTCACCAACTCATGCTTGGCAACAAAAGGTCTTGAAATGAAAGAAAGCGATGCACCAGTATCAAATAAGACTTTTGCAGGAATATCATTAACAAGAAGATTACCCATGATCACATCTCAAGAATCCTCCGCTGAGCTGCATTCATGATATTGACCTTGGCATGCTTTGGATTATGCTTGACCTTTGCATTGCTGGAAGATTTCACAGAGGAGGAGGCGGAAGGCGCCCTGGTTGAAGCACTTGTTCGCATAGTGACCTTTCCACGACATTTGTTGCAAGTCACCTCGAGAGCGGACGGTGGTAAGGAGCACTTGACCTTGGAGCTTGAGAATTAGACTTGTTCTCGATAGCTTGGGTTGGGTGGGTGGGAAGATCCACGGCCACCTGAGTTCTTCTCACTGATAAGGCCGACGGAACGGAGGAGGAGGAAGGTAGAACTTCGCTGCTTAGCTGCCACTTGAGAGGAAGAAGAAGACTGAACTGCATCCCCGATTCTCTTCTTAGAAGCCTCACATTTGAGCTGGGCAGCTTCTTGCTTTAGTGCCATGTTGTAGAAATCATCATACTTATCTCGCTCAAAAGCACAAGAGCTAATTGCAGATCTTCTCTCGCACCACCTCGAATTGATAGATCATACTCTTTTCATCGTGCACGCCTTGCTTAGCAAAACGAAAGCGAAGCTCGAACTGGATATTGTATTGATAGACAGACATGTTGCCTTGCTTGAGATTGCGGAACTCCTCACGCTTGCTCTCAACAACACTTTTGAATGTGATGAGCTCAAATCACGGCGAACTCATCCTGTAATAACACGACCTCCTCTGGAATCTTTGTATTGCTGGTACCACTCAAGCAGCTTGATCCTTGAGTTGAAACGATGCAAACTTGACAAAGTCCTCGTGTCCGACATTGCTACATTCAAAATGCTTGCAGATGTCCACTAACCAATCATCGGCGTCGTGGCCTCGGCTACGTAAACCGAAAGACTTCGCTGATTAGCGAGGAACTAACCGAGAGTAGCAAAGTGCGGCTGATTGTTGCCTTGACCTTGATTTCCTTGATTGCCTTGCCTCGAGCACGCTTCTTGCAAGAGCTGCAAAATCATCGAGCATTGGCATTGCTGGCTGCCATGATAGCTTGCCGTGCCTCCGGAGGCGGAGGTGGAGGTGGAGGTGGAGGTTCGACCGATCCCCATCATTGCGATCCGGATTCGACGAAGCCGCGTTGGCGGAGCCATCTCAAGAGGGTGACATCCGTTAGTCCTTTGATAGACAAAAGATAAGTAGAATCAACGGATAGAAATTGCAACATATAGTCTTCACAATAAACATTCGAACAAGAATGAACGAATGAATTCCAAAAGTTAATCATCACACGCCCATTAAGGTGAGAAGCCACTTAGATAAAGATATGGAAACAACATCTATCTTAGAAACAAATCGAATATCACAACCGAAAACAAAAGATTGGCTTCTAGAATGAGCCGAACAAACACATGATAGAGATTTCGCCCAAAGTGTTCGTGGTGGGGCCCACACGACACGACGATAGTGGGCGCCACGAATGACAAACAAGACGTCCCGAATCAGCATAGCCAAGGATTCTTTAAGACGCCTCGCGACCATCAGAATCGACCGTGAATGGGCGGACCACTAGACGTTGAACCCCAATCTCAAATCATACATCCGTCGGAAAGAATATCCCGTAAGCTACTAGAATTCCCACCTATAAACTCCCGAAACTTTCGGTTATGCAATCTGGTGTTGGGGATACAGGGACACAAAATATATCACCCAAACTAACAATACCTAGATCCACCAGATCCATCCGTCAACACATAACCAAGAAATCCTCGGAAATCGTGGTACCTCGACCTTGAAAAACATCCGTTATACAAGTCATGGCAATACTCCCAAGACTCGCCTCAAGATCGGGCTATCGTGGTTATCTCACCAACAAGCGCATGTAAGAGATTTCGATGTCGGTAAAACTCAGTATTCCGAATCGCAACGATAAAATTGTGACGACAACACCTCGGAGCTCAACTCCCGGACACCGCCACAACCCCTAAATGTCGAGGCACCAAGAACAATGTTCTCGCCACAAAACCATCGGAACGATTCCAAGATACCCACGTGATCCTAGAAAAAAATTTAGTGAAATTTGAGGAGAGAAGAGTCAAAACTCACGTCAGAGACCTCACAAAGCTTATTTAAGGACTGGGGAGTAAAAAGAATCCTACTCTCCGATATAATCCTAAGACTCAAAACATTTTCCATTCTAGACTCAACAACGCCAGCAAACAATGAAGTAGGGGGCTCCTAAGTCGGGGAAGGCTCTGCACGTGGGAGATATAGCCGCATCGAGGGCATTACAGCCGAGGTCCGGAGGGCGGCCGGAAAGGCGCCGGCCTCCAGCCCCCTGCCGGGAGCGGGTGAACCACTTCAAACTTCTCCAACAAATCTTGGCGCGGAGGATGGACCCGGCCGCGCATTCGAGCTTGCACGCGAGCGCGATGCAGTCTGCCATGAGCTCTTTCGGGAGGTGATGGGTGCGCTAAGCCGGCTCGGGGAAGAGGTTGTGGATGTTGACGCCTACCTTGAAACTGATGGCCTTCGGCTGGCGGACGAATGACATCAGCTGAAGGTGGCCATCGACTTTGGGCGTCTCCAGCGCGAGTGCGCCAACGTGAAGGCCGATGCATCCCTTTCCACCTCGCGCGAGGCCAGCACCCGTGCCTTGGAGGAGGCCAGGGAGGCTGACCACCACCATGAGGCCGCAGAGAAACGCGAAGGGGAGCTCTGGGCTCTGAACGCCTCCTTGGAGCAGCAGGTTGAGGCGCGCAGGGCTGCCTTGGTGTCTTATGAAGGGGGCGCCTTCCGAAGAGGAGGAGATCTTGAAGCGCGAGGAGGCGCTGATGCTGGAGGCCACAGAGCGCAGCCTCGAGCTTGAACGGTTGGAGACGAGGGAGCGCCAGGTTGCCCAGGAGGAGGACGCCGCTAGCGCGCGTGAGGCCAGGATCCAGTAGGAGATCGACCGTAGGGTGGCGGAGGCTCGAGCAGATCCTGCCAGCAGATACGACCCGAAGCTGAAGCTCGTGGAAGCCGAAGCTGAGGGCAGAACTGTCGAATTTTGGGTTCCAGCAAAACCCTTAAGGTTCGAACTCTGGGGTGTGCGTGAAGAACTCCCCCTCACCGATCACGCCCTCACACGCTTCACTAATTCATGGACTAGCTCGCCGAACCCAAAGAACACAAAGTCACAAGATTTATACTGGTTCGGGCCACCGTTGCGGTGTAATACCCTACTCTAGTGTGGCGGTGGTGGATTGCCTCTTGGGTTGAGGATGAACAGTACAATGGGGAGAACAGCCTCCTTTGAAGAGGTGTTCGTGTGCTTGGTGAGTGGTGTGTCGATGATGATGGTCTGAGTGATCTCTGGTAGGTGGGGACCCAATCAGCTCAGGCTCCGTTCCCTCCTACTGTGGTGGCTAACCCTATTTATATAGGCCCTGGTCCTCTTCCCAAATATTGAGCGGGAAGGAAGCCAACAACGACCAATTCAAAAGGGTCTTCTCTTGCTAAAGGCTCTGGTGGTGACATCGTCTTGGGCTCCACGATGACCTCCGTCTTGCCGTCCTGCTGGTCTTGGTCTCGTTGCACCGATATGGAAACCTTTGCTTGATGCCTCGGTACTCTCGCTCGCTTGCCCCTTAGCACCAAAGAGGAAGCAGGACATCTGGCTTGCCATTTGGCGCCCGCCTGGTCTCGTTTGTCATGGCTCACATCACTGGAACCTCGTGAGGTTTGCCTTGCCTTGATCTCTCCGCCCCTCGCGAGCCAGCCTGGTGAGGCCGCTCCCTAGGAGGTCTTGTGTCGTCCGACTCGCGAGGCTTGGCCCCTCCCGAGGGTCTTGAAAGCTTGTTGGTGAAGAGGGGCCGTACGGGCCCGCTTGCAGAGCCACGCCATGGGCCGCAGGCAGGCAAGTCTAGGGGCCCCCGTTCCCAGAACGCTGACAGTAGCCCCCGGGCCCAAGGTGTGCTCGGACTTGGCTTTGAGCCGAAGCCAAAGGGCAACTGCGGAGCGCCGCGGGCCCCAACAGCATGCGGCCTTGGTCGACGCGTGGCTGTTGATTGGATGTGGGCATCTCTGCTTCCCCACGCTGCCTCGGCAACTGCCTGATTTGACGAGTCCCTGTTGCATGCATGGAAAAACCATCATTACCTGTGATCGTGGGGGGCGCCGGTTGGCTTCCCCTGCTATAAATGGAGGGGGAGCCCCCGTCGCCCATCTCTTCCCATTCCATTCACTTCTCTCCCTTTGCTCCATTGCCAGTAGTGACACCGATGGCGCCCATCCGAAGGTTTTCCGCTGCGGAGAAAGGAAAGGCTCCCCGTGATGAGCCGGGGCCGCTTCCACCGAAGAAGGGGCCGGTCCATCACCGTGACGCGCGGCCTCCTTCTGGGTATCTGTTGCCCCTGTACACCCAAGCCAGGCGCTCAGGAGGAAGAGGCGGCGAGCGGCACCGCGCGCGCCGTGGCCATGGTCACCGCGTCGCCGTCTCCGAAGTCCACGCCGCGGACTCTTCACGCGAGCTTGTGCTGTGGGCAGCGATGCCCCGAGCACTTGGATACGCTTCCCTTCCTTCTTCTCTACCGAGATGCCGCCGAGGGGCCCCCTCGAGCTTTGGCTGCAGCACGCCGACTGCGACGCACCGACTGGAGCGAAAGTCTAAGCCGTCCCCTCGGGCAAGATCTTCATGACCCGAGGCTGGGGTGAGGTCGCCCGAGTGTGCCGTACGGAGGGTTCCCTCACGATCCACTTCGAGTTCGATGGCGCCTCCACGCTGTTCTTCAAGGTCTTCGATGCAGAAGGCCGCCTCCTAGAGTGCTTCCCCGGAAAGGGACGCCAGGACGACGTCGTAGCCAGGGCAGGGCCTGCTGTCCGCATCTCCAGTGGCTCCTCTGGAAGCAGCAGTGTCGCCTGGGAGTCCATGAAACGCCCTCGATGCGGCTATATCTCCCACGTGTCGAAGCACGACTTAGAGGCATAACCGCATTGAAAGCAATGTCGCAAGTGAGGTAATCTTCACACAACCCATGTAATACATAAGGGAAAAGAGATACATAGTTGGCTTACAATCGCCACTTCACACAATACATGAGTAAAACATTACATCATACAGATACAATCAAGGTCCGACTACGGAACCAAAATAAAAGAAGACTACCCCAAATGCTACAGATCCCCGATCGTCCCAACTGGCTCCACTCTTGATCATCTCAAACGAAACAACACAAAGAACAAGATCTTCATCGAGCTCCTCCTTGAGCTCGGGTCCATCACCCGCACGGTCTCATCGGCACCGCAAACTGGTTTTGGAAGTAACCGTGAGTCACGGGACTCAGCAATCTCACACCATGAGATCAAGACTATTTAAGCTTAAAGGTAGGACAGGGTAGTGAGGTGGAGCTGCAGCAAGCGACTAGCATATATGGTGGCTAACATACAAAAGAGAGCGAGAAGAGAAGGCAAAGCACGGTCGAACAACTATGATCAAGAAGTGATCCTGAACTCCTACTTACGCCAAACATAACCTCAAACCGTGTTCTCCTCTCGATCAACCCCGAAAAGAGACACTCACGGTTACACACACGGTTGGTGTATTTTAATTAAGATCAACTTCGGTTTTCTACAACCGACATTAACAAATTCCCATCTGCCACATAACCGCAGGCACGGCTTTCGAAAGTTCAAACCCCGCAGGGTGTCCCAACTTAGCCCATGATAAGCTCTCGCGATCAACGGCGAATAGAACTTCTCCCGGAAGCCCGATCAGTCTCGGAATCCGGCTACAAGACATTTCACAACAATAAAACAAGTCCAGAAGACCTCCGGCGCGTCGACACCTCGATAGTAGCCTGCACAGATCTCGCCTCGTGCCACAACCGGATGAACACTACGACGGCAACCGACGATACCCCAAGTTGCCTCGGGCGGCACCGCAAGTGGTTTAGTTTGGACCAACACTTAGACAAGCATTGGCCCGGGGTAATAAAGATGACCCTCGGGATGCGCGACTCCCAAGGGAAAAAGGCTAGAGGCAAATGTAAAACCAATGTTGGGCCTTGCTGGAAAAGTCTTATTCAAAGCGAACTGTCAAGGGGTCCCATAAATCACCCGACCGCGTTAGGGACGCAAAAATCCGGGAACATAACACCGATATGACGGAAACTAGGGCGGCAAGAGTGGAACAAAACACTGCATAGGGCCGAGCCTTCCACCCTTTACCAAGTATATAGATGCATTAATTAAATAAGATATATTGTGATATCCCAACAAGTAAACATGTTCCAACAAGGAACAACATCTCCATGTTCCAACAAGGAACAAACTTCATCTTCACCTGCAACTAACAACGCTATAAGAGGGGCTGAGCAAAGCGGTAACATAGCCAAACAACGGTTTGCTAGGAAAGGATGGTTAGAGGTTTGACATGGTAATGTGGGTGGCATGATATAGCAAGTGGTAGGCATCGTAGCATAGGCATAGCAAAAGAGCGAGCATCTAGCAAGCAAAGATAGAAGTGATTTCGAGGGTATGGTCATCTTGCCTGAAATCCCGCAAGGAAGAAGAACGAGTCCATGAAGAAGACAAACGGACGAAGTCGAACGAATCCTCACAATCGCAACATTACCGGAACCGAGAAGCAACACCGGAAAGAAACAAACAGCAGGATAAATGCACAAGCATAAACATGGCATGATGCGCAAACAAATATGATGCATGTCCGGTTTAATGAGGCATGACATGGCAATATGCACAAACAACACTACAAGTTAGTGGAGCTCAATATGCAACGAGTTGCATATTGATTGAACACCACAACACTTATTTAGTTCTCTCTCGGTTAGGTACACAACAATATTAAATGTTGTTAAACATGGCAAGAGGTGAAGCATGATGAAACTACCTATCTAGGCAAGTTTAAATGAGGCCGGAAGCAACAAACAACAATTCCGGAAAATCCCCATGAGCAATATTTTAGATTCGGTCCTGATCTGCCCTAAACACAATTTTAGAGTTGTCAAACAGCAACATAAAGTGGACCATGATAATCTAGACATTTTTCCACCCCATTTACATATAAAGAACATTTAATTCCGAGTTACGGTTATTTAGTTATGAATAAAATCATTTTAACATGGCATATTAGCAAATTAATGCAAACATCAATTTAAACATTTTTAAACATGGATGAAAATGGCAAATTATTAATCTACACAATATTCTGAGCATATTACATATATAAAACATTTTAATCCGATGCACCATTTGTGAGTTATTAAATGCATGAAGAACAAGGGTTTTTCTGTAAAACTGTAATGCACTGGATAAAGATAAATCGCAGATCTGGGAAAAAAAACTACACAGGCCGAATCTGTCTAGCCCAAATAGAGGAGAGGCCAGGGGGCTGCTCACCCTGGGCCTTGGGCCGGTTCGGTGAGGAAGGAGGGCAGGGGGGGCGCAAGGCCTGGAGGGGCAGGCTTACTGGGCCTCGGGAGGATGGGCCGCGGTTGGGCCGAGGGACTTGGTGGCCCACGCGCCACGGAGGGAGCAGATCGAGCGGGCGACGCCAAGGTCCGATCCCGAAGGGACGACGGTGGCGGCGGATCCAGTGCCGCCCCGGCGAAGCGCGGACGAGGCGGGCCGAGCAGGGGTCGCGGCGGGCACGCGTTCCGTGGGAGCGGTCGGATCCAGTCACGAGAGGTCGCTGGAGGGACTCCGCGGCATCGTTTTGCGGCTCTGCAGCTCCTGCAGGCGCGAGAGGGAGCAGAGGGAGCTAGTGCAGAGGGAGAAGAGGGGGCGCGGAGCGGGCTGGCCTGGTCCGGCGAGGCGGTCGCCGGCGGGCGGCGCGGCCCGCGAGGCCGGGCGGACGGGAGGCGGCGACCTGGGACGCTGGTCGAGGGCGGCGGAGCACGGGTCCACCCGGCCCCTGGGATGGGCTCGGGCGGGCTGCGCCGGGCTGGCGGGCCAAGGTGGAGGAGGGCGCTGGGGCGACGTGGCGACGTTCGGTTGGTTGGCTGGCGTCACCGCGGCGGGCTGGCTTATGGGGCGCGACAAGTGGCGGCGGGGGAGGCGCCGCGCTGAAAACGAGGAGGAGCGGCGGCTGGCTGCGGGAATTGAGGAGGGGGGGTAGGTAGGAGGCCAAAATGGAAGGGAGGGGGTTTAAATAGGAAAGGGCTAGGGTTTAGACTCTAGGGGGGTTTCGGGACCTTCGGATCGCGATCCGACGATCAGGAAAAAGGGGAAACTAGGAGAGGGTTGGTGGGCTGTGTAGAATGCCTCGGGCTGAGAAGAGAGGAACAGAGCGACCGGCATCTGCTTCCGGAGACCAAAACGTCCGATTTAAAATACCGCTATATCGCGGTAGTAGGTTTAACGATTGGGCTATCAAATGGACTCGAATGCGATTTAAACTTGGCAAAGCGGCCTGTCTACACTATAATAAGACCGCATGACAAATTGCAACCCATTCCGAGAACATTTTATGCCACTTATAAAATAATATTTGGAGGTGCAGGGCGCGTGCAAGTGTATCCGACTCGAACGGACAACGGAGAGAACCGGCGGAACCCGAACGGATGCAAGTTTTGAAAAACATGCGGATGAAATGCAGATGATGCCATGAGATGAAATGCAAAACAAGAACAAAATGCAAAACAACAGACAAAACCCAACCACGAAGGAAATAATAAATCACATCTCCGAAAGGGCAAGAGTCGGAGTTACTTAATATGGAAAGTTGTATCCGGGTGTTACAACACTCCACCACTACGAGAGGATCTCGCCCGAGATCTAGGATGGCACCGAGGGAAAAGGACGAGGAAGAGAAGAGGTAAAACTAAGTTGCTTCTTTGACAAACGAGTGAAACCAAAGAACCTTGAGAGGTTGAGCAAAATGAAAGAAAGAACACAACGAAGATGAACAAGGTTGAAAACAATCCGTTAGAAAAGAGGAACAAGGAACATTACGATAACTTAAAGGTTGCAAAGACAAGAATGAAGAGTTTAATGGACAAGATAGAATTGAAACCACTCCGCTTAAAACAAGATGAGAGAGGAAGAATTCGGGCAGCACCGATTGAACATGGAAGGAATATAACATGAACTTGAGAAGATGGGATGATACTTGATGAAATCAACAACATACCGCCTCCTAACTATTGAAAAAAAGCACAAGGGGTAAGAAAGATTTCAGACAGCTCTCCGTTGAGGAAGCAGCAAAACTTGATAAGATGAGAGAACTCGAATGAAAACATGATACTCCGGTTAAATGGATAAGCAAGAAAATAACATGATCTTGACAAAAGAAGATGATGGGTCAAGAGTGCAACATCACAATGCCTCCGGAAGAAAAATTGAAGATAGGTCGTTGGAATAAAGGAATGGAGAAGAAATGACAACTTCTGCCACAAATGAACTTGGAAAAGCACCCTTGCAAAGAAGAATTGAACGGAGTTGTTGGAAAACCAACAACGAAATGATTAAGCTTGTAGTGGGCTTATGGAAACATCTCCACATTATGAGGTGAGCTTCTGCCACCAACGGAAACAAACGATTGGATTGTTATCAACAAGGAGACGAGAAACTTATTTCACGGGGAGGACAACTGAAGAACTTGGGTCATTGATAAGCACCACAAATAGCAACATTCCTTCGGAAAGGCTTTAGGTGAAATATAGCCCAAGATAAGTCCAAAGAAGAGATTGATGGATTTAAAATACCTCATTCTTGACAACATGTGAATCATGAAACACGAAGGAAAATTGCCAAGAGTGACATAACACCATCTCAAGAGATAAGGTAGAAAGAATTGCACTTCGGAATGCAAGAAGAAGAATGCTTGAACTCCTCAAAACAAAACATGTGTTGAGCACCATGTTCAATTTTGAGTATAGCTTGACGGATCATAATTCCGAGAGAAATCTTGAAGACCAATTGACGAATGAAAGGAATCCTTGACGAACCACCATGTAGAACCTCCATGAAGAACTCCGGTAAACAAAAGGATGATAAAAGAAAGAGAAGTTGACAACACAAGGTGAAGCCTTGCAGTGATAAGACGAAGCTTTGAAATGATATAACCGAGAAAACTTGGAACTCCGGAAAGAAAAAGATGGACATCTTAGAACCGATAATGATATCATGAACAATCTCCGGAAGAAAAGAATTAAACAACTCGAGGAAATAAGAATAAGATTTATTGTATGCTTATCCTTCAACAAAATAAATTGATGACAAGCAATGGATTTGGCATACTACTTATTCCCGTAGAAAAGATTAAGATAGATATGGCGCAAACTTGAGAAGGTCTTCAACGAACCACCGGTAGGATTGGAAAGAACGAATGAGTCTATATGATAACGAAGGAAGAGAACTCTTGAACAAACCACCGTAATAATTGAGAATGAACGTAGCAAAGGCACAATTCACCGAGAAGAACTGTAAAACGAATAAAGATGCTTGACAAAATTTAGATACATTAGAACGAAGAGATCATGAACTGATTAGAGGATATTTCGACGATGCACCGTTGAGATTAGGAAAAACCAGAGTTGAACGCTTGAATGAAAAATTCTGAGATGATGGGCTCCGAAGAATCAAACTGAAAAGACTCCTGAAATGCTCCGGGTGGGTTAAAAGAATTCTCACAATCAAAACAATTATGAGGGTGGCACGAAGCTAGAACCATGAATCTTGAAGAGAAAGAAGCGAGATTTAAGAGAAACTCTTCTTGGTCTTCAAAATTCGAGAATGACGACGAGAAACACCATCATGAATTGTTGAAGCACTCGGAATGAAAATTAGGAAGGTTGAACCAACAATGAAATAATTTGGAAGATCTTGGAAAACCAAGACTGATGATAATTCATTCTTACGCCAAACTTTGCAAAGAATTTGAGAATAACTCCGAAAATTAGAAGAGTTAGGTAAGATCCTCGAAAAGACCTGTGGGTTAGGGCCCACTCAAAAGAACCACCGCTGAACAATTGTTTGAAATAGATATTGCACCGGTAGAGTTAAATGGCTTGAATGAGATAGCATCCTCAAAAGAACTTGAGTGAATTGAGAATGGAAACTAGAATCTTCCGAGATATCTTCAACACTCCTAACAATTGAATAACAAGAAGTGGATGATTAAGAGATGCACCGCATGAGAAAACATTTGAAACGAGAAAGGAATATGATCAACACGAAAACTTGACTAAATCCACGGAGAAGAAAATTAGAATGGAACAATGATAAGGTTGAAACTTCCTTAGCGCCTTCATGAGAAATCACCGGATAAAACATTAAAGGAAAAGAATGAAGAAACTTCACTCAATAAAATGGATACTTGATTAAGAAATCTGAGTCCTTGAAGAAAAAAGGTGGGAGGCGGAAAACAAAACAACTAGGGTCGGATGAAACGAACACCGTTGAGAAAAAGCTTAGAATTGATCTTGCATAATGTTGAAATGATCGGATTCACTTGAAGAGAAGCACGCGGTTGGAAAAGAATTAACATGACAAGCTCAAGGATCAAGAAGGATTAGTATTCACATAGCAATATGAGAACACCAATTAGGAAAGGTATGGAATCAACACTTGGCATTGAAGCAACTTGAATACCACAAAACAAAACAAAACAAAGGATTGGCTTCAAGAATGAGCCGAACAAACACATGATAGAGATTTCGCCCAAAGTGTTCGTGGTGGGGCCCACACGGACACGACGATAGCGGACGCCATGAATGACAAACAAGACGCCCCGAATCAGCATAGCCAAGGATTCTTTAAGACGCCTCGCGACCATCAGAATCGACCGTGAATGGGCGGACCACTAGACGTTGAACCCCAATCTCAAATCATACATCCGTCGGAAAGATATCCCGTAAGCTACTAGAATTCCCACCTATAAACTCCCGAAACTTTCTGGTTATGCAATCTGGTGTTGGGGATACAGGGACACAAAATATATCACCCAAACTAACAATACCTAGATCCACTGTATCCATCCGTCAACACATAACCAAGAAATCCTCGAAATCGTGGTACCTCGACCTTGAAAAACATCCGTTATACAAGTCATGGCAATACTCAAGACTCGCCACGAAGATCGGGCTATCAGGTTATCTCACCAACAACTGCACAAAAGAGATTTCGATGTCGGCAAAACTCGTATTCAGAATCGCAACGATAAAATTGTGACGACAACACCTCGGAGCTCAACTCCCGGGACACCGCCACAACCCCTAAATGTCGAGGCACCAAGAACAATGTTCTCGCCACAAAACCATCGGAACGATTCCAAGATACCCACGTGATCCTAAAAAAATTTAGTGAAATTTGAGAAGAGAAGAGTCAAAACTCTACGTCGGGATACCTCACCAGAGCGATTTAAGGACCGAGGAGTAAAAGAATCCTACTCTCCGATATATATAATCCTAAGACTCAAAACATTTTCCATTCTAGACTCAACAACGCCAACAAACAATCAAGTAGGGGCTCCTAAGTCGGGAAGGCTCGATACCAACTTGAACGCCCTCGATGCGGCTATATCTCCCACGTGTCAAGCACGACTTAGAGGCATAACCGCATTGAAAGCAATGTCGCAAGTGAGGTAATCTTCACACAACCCATGTAATACATAAGGAAAAGAGATACATAGTTGGCTTACAATCGCCACTTCACACAATACATGAGTAAAACATTACATCATACAGATACAATCAAGGTCCGACTACGGAACCAAAATAAAAGAAGACTACCCCAAATGCTACACAGATCCCCGATCGTCCCAACTGGCTCCACTACCGATCATCTCAAACGAAACAACACAAAGAACAAGATCTTCATCGAGCTCCTCCTTGAGCTCGGGTCCATCACCTGCACGGTCTCATCGGCACCTGCAAACTGGTTTTGGAAGTATCTGTGAGTCACGGGGACTCAGCAATCTCACACCCGCGAGATCAAGACTATTTAAGCTTAAAGGTAGGACAGGGTAGTGAGGTGGAGCTGCAGCAAGCGACTAGCATATATGGTGGCTAACATACGCAAAAGAGAGCGAGAAGAGAAGGCAAAAGCACGGTCGAACAACTATGATCAAGAAGTGATCCTGAACTCCTACTTACGTCAAACATAACCCAGAAACCGTGTTCTCCTCTCGATCAACCCCGAAAAGAGACACTCACGGTTACACACACGGTTGGTGTATTTTAATTAAGATCAACTTCGGTTTTCTACAACCGACATTAACAAATTCCCATCTGCCACATAACCGCGGGCACGGCTTTGAAAGTTCAAACCTGCAGGGTGTCCCAACTTAGCCCATGATAAGCTCTCGCGATCAACGAAGAATAGAACTTCTCCCCGGAAGCCCGATCAGTCTCGAATCCTGCTACAAGACATTTCACAACAATAAAACAAGTCCAAGAAGACCTCCCGCGTGCCGACACCTCGATAGTAGCCGCACAGATCTCGCCTCGAGCCACAACCGGATGAACACTACGACGGCAACCGACGATACCCCAAGTTGCCTCGGGCGGCACCGCAAGTGGTTTAGTTTGGACCAACACTTAGACAAGCATTGGCCGGGGGTAATAAAGATGACCCTCGGGATGCGCGACTCCCAAGGGAAAAAGGCTAGGAGGCAAATGTAAAACCAATGTTGGGCCTTCTTTGGAAAAGTCTTATTCAAAGCGAACTGTCAAGGGGTCCCATAAATCACCCGACCGTTAGGGACGCAAAAATCCGGGAACATAACACCGATATGACGGAAACTAGGGCGGCAAGAGTGGAACAAAACACTGCATAAGGCCGAGCCTTCCACCCTTTACCAAGTATATAGATGCATTAATTAAATAAGATATATTGTGATATCCCAACAAGTAAACATGTTCCAACAAGGAACAACATCTCCATGTTCCAACAAGGAACAAACTTCATCTTCACCGCAACTAACAACGCTATAAGAGGGCTGAGCAAAGCGGTAACATAGCCAAACAACGGTTTGCTAGGAAAGGATGGTTAGAGGTTTGACATGGCAATGTGGGTGGCATGATATAGCAAGTGGTAGGCATCGTAGCATAGGCATAGCAAAAGAGCGAGCATCTAGCAAGCAAAGATAGAAGTGATTTCGAGGGTATGGTCATCTTGCCGAAATCCGCAAGGAAGAAGAACGAGTCCATGAAGAAGACAAACGGACGAAGTCGAAGCGAATCCTCACAATCGCAACATTACCGGAACCGAGAAGCAACACCGAAAGAAACAAACAACAGGATAAATGCACAAGCATAAACATGGCATGATGCACAAACAAATATGATGCATGTCCGGTTTAATGAGGCATGGCATGGCAATATGCACAAACAACACTACAAGTTAAGTGGAGCTCAATATGCAACGAGTTGCATATTGATGAACACCACAACACTTATTTAGTTCTCTCTCGGTTAGGTACACAACAATATTAAATGTTGTTAAACATGGCAAGAGGTGAAGCATAATGAAACTACCTATCTAGGCAAGTTTAAATGAGGCCGGAAGCAACAAACAACAATTAGGAAAATCCCCATGAGCAATATTTTAGATTCGGTCCTGATCTGCCCTAAACACAATTTTAGAGTTGTTAAACAGCAACATAAAGTGGACCATGATAATCTAGGCATTTTCCACCCC